>JAOBRC010338238.1:0-12963 GCA_027575255.1 Scolionema suvaense
GTGTTTATCTGTCGATTGGGTAACTGATTCTGAACATGTTGGTGTTTGTAATCTATACGATAAACATTCAACATCTTCTGATCTATTTGTTAATTACGCTTGTGAACATTACGAAAAAGAAAGCCATCACGACTGTCACAGCTGGTATGAAGCTGGCATGAGAGAAACAGGTGTTTATGAAGTGACACTGGATAACATTGGACATGTCCCTGTCTATTGCGTAATGGACGCAACTAGTGGTGGGTGGACTGTGTTTCAACGTAGATTTGACGGGAGTCTCAACTTTTACCAAGACTGGAATACATATAAAATGGGTTTTGGTGATGTTGCTGGAGAGCACTGGCTTGGATTCAATAAAATGGTAGATATAATGAAGTATCGCCAGAATCACGAATTAAGAGTCGTCTTGGAAAGGTTTACCAGCGAAGTCGGGATAGCAGAGTATTCAAGGTTTTACATCGAAGGAGACTTGTGCAGGCTTGTAGTATCCGGCTATAAAGGAAATGTAGGTGATAGTTTAATTCACAGTAACAATACTTACTTCTCTACCTACGATATGGATAACGACAACAATCGAGAGAGCTGTGCAGTGGAGTATAGCGCAGGATGGTGGTATAATTCGTGCCATCGTGCAAATTTAAACGGCAAATATTATTCAGAAGGAGTCCTCGATAACTCACTATCAATGTGCTGGAAATCATGGACTGGCACGTTTGAAAGCCTGAGCAAGGCACAGATGATGTTTCGCTAATGAAATGAACAAGCTGCTTGTCGCACTTAGAAATCCTGGAAATTCGATATTTTCCCGATGGCAGTGGTATGATCGTGAACGGTTAATTACCTTACAAAGATCATTGACATCATCTTAGCTTATCATGAGATGATTTGTGCGCTGTGACTCCGCTGAACATTGCATCTTGGGATTAATGGTGTAGTTTCCTTTTCTTTTCTTTTCTTGTTATTTTTTTCAAGATTTTAACCTAATTAACATTTTAATTGCTGTTGAGTGACTAAAATGAATGTCATCACACATCCAGCGTTACTTTGATCTTTGTATGAATTTCCTGTGTCAGAACCACTTTTTATTTGTCCTCTACGATGGATCGCTTCATTATCATGTGGCCTGATGGGTTATTGCAATGGATCGCTTCATTATCATGTGACCTGATGGGTTATTGGTACTTTTTTCAGACTGCATAATTAAAATGATGCAAATGTATCGAAAAGTAGATGACTTGCATGACCTGAAGTTGTTTTTTATGTCACTTATAGTATAACATTGCTGGATTACTTATGCGTTCATATCCATCTACTCCCCAAGGAGTCTCAATCTCGTTGACAGCTTAAGCTTTTCATCGAATAGTATTGATCTTGTAAATACTATCTGTAACATTGAGGTGACTGCTATGAAGATATAAAGGAAACAAAATCAATAAAGGCGGAGATGTTTTAGAACAGTGCCCAAGTACCTGTGTTGTAGAAGAGGACAAACGAACCGGATTGCCTGGTATCCTTAGTATCGCAATAATCTGTTTAACTTTTTTGCAATGAAGGATTTTTTACCAATAATTGTGGGCAGATGTTTCTGCAGCCTTTTTTGGCCTGGAGCAGCCATTAAAATACAGATTACTAGAGGATAATGATTGCGTTCGCTGATATTCTTAAATATTAACTGGAAAGGAGGGAGTTGGCTTGCCTAGGGAGGAATTACGTAATTCTGAACTTGTCTGGACGGCAAAATTTGGCTGCCGTGCAAATTTCGGTAGTACTTCCTTTACAGGTGTTCACGTTCTCGACTGTGGTTGTGTTGTACGTCATGATCATCTTGCAATCCCAATTCTTACTAGACATGATTTTTGTTGGTGTGGAACTAACATAATTTTTCAATTATGTGATTCATGGACTAGTTGTTCTCAAGTTTTGGCAAGTAAGTTTCAAAGGCTTGAAGTATATTAGATGATCAAGTCGGAGAATTTAATTGGCGTTTACTTTCACTAATTTGGTGACTCCTATATTCTCAGCCAGACAAAAAAAACCCTGCATTTCGTTATGCATTTTTTATTTCTTTGATTACCAAGTGCTTGGTAAGACATGTAGTCTATAGTGTGTAGAGTGGTATTTTGTGGTGTGGGGTTGTTGCACAAAATTTTAAGATCTGTGTCGCCATTAGTCTATGCAGTGACCTTGTTGAAAGCTCACTTTGTCCTTTTGGTGGGCCCCATATTTATTGCCTAAAATTACGGTTGAAGCGAGAATTACTTTAGATTTGATCTATGTGGGTGTGTATGTGAGACTGACTTGGAAGTGTACATGCTCTGTACTTCCACGGCTTTAGAAAGTTGATTCTGTGTGTAAAATGCTGATAGAACGGCAAAATGACAGCTTTTGATATCAGTTTTGAAATCCTTTGTTCTCTTTCTTGTACAAGAAAGAGTTGTGTTAAGGCTTCCATTTGAGGCAACTTGAGCCCTATGATACATTTCAGCACATAAAATTGTTTGATCCAAGTTTCCAGCAGGAGCTGAATTGATTAAGCAGTACACCTGTTCATGCATATAAATCAAATTGGTCAGGAACACGATAATGGTTTACAAATCACCAAATTTTGATGTGTGATGAAGCAAAAGAGAAATGAAGTGAAGCGTGCATTGTTATAAATGCTATTCAGGAACATGCAATGGCACACTATGAGATTCAGGTAGAAGGATTTTTCACTTGGCCCTATTTGGATGATGACATCATCGCTACAGTCTGCTACTTTAGGGTAAAATTTTAACGCCAATTTGTTCATTACATGAAGACCAAACGTATTTGCCAGGATGCGAACCACAGCTTATGCTTTGATTTGTCCTGTTTTCATGCAGCTGCAGCTTATGTGCAGCTGCAGCCTATGTGTTGACTAACTGCTTCAGAATATTGACAGCTCGCAGCTTATCTGACATCGAAGCTGACGTACAGTACAGGGCACAGTCGCATTAACATAAATTTCTGCAATGGCAGCCGAACGGCTCATGAGAATTTCACGAGAAATTCGTGAGCGGTTCACGAACGGCTCACGAATGGATTACCTGATTCAAGCGCAACGGAACATTCCTAATTGCTTTTCGGAAAATTCTGTGTGCGGAACTTTCCATAATTGTTTCTCGTAAGCTTTCGTAAGTTCCGATTTTAATCGGAACATTCTGATATTCACGGACGGATCTTAATTGATTTCCGTTAGAGGCAGTTTCATGTGCACTGAGGAGTTGGGCAATATTACCACTTTTTGTGATTATTACGGCTTCCTTATAGTGCTAGCAATTTTTTTTCAGTTCCTTGCGATGTTGTTGTTTTCTTAATTCTTACAGCCTTCTTAGCATGCTATTGTTTCAGTTGTTTCAGTCACATTCGATTTTTACAGCTTTCTTATAATTGTATTAACTCTTTGCAGTTATTACGGCCCTCTAAAGACGCTAATGTTTTCAGTTCTTAAGGCTTTTATACAATGTTATTTTTTTCGGTTTTGACGGCCTTCTCACGATGTTATTTTTTTCAGTTCTTGCGATGTTCTTACAATGTTATTCTTTTCAGTTCTTATGGGTTTCTAAAAATATTATATTTTTCAGTTCTTACCCCTTTCTAACAATGTTATTTTTTCAGTTCTTATGGTTTTCTAACAATGTTATTTTTTTCAGTTCTTAAGACTTTCGTAGGATGTTATTTTATTAATTCTTACGGCTTTCTTACAATGTTTTTTTTTAGCTCTTATGGAACAGTCTATGAACTAAGTAAAATAAGATCTCAAGAACAGCGTACGAATGAAAAAGATCGCTCGAACAGCATAAGAAATAAAAAAAGATTGGTAAAAAAACAACATCATTATAAAAAAGATAGCGATAACAGCATAAGAACTGAGAAAAAGATCGCTAGCACAGCGTGAGACCTCAAGAAAAGATCGGTAAAACTGTACAATCTTAAAACAGATCGCTGGAACAGCGCAAGAATAAATAAAGATTGCTACAACAGCATAAGAAATAAACAAATCAGTAGAATACAGTAAGAATGAAAAAAACATATATGCCAGAGAAGCAAAACAAAAGAACAACATAAGAAATGAAAAAGGATCAGTAGAATACAGTAGATACGGTATCAGGATGGGAAGTTACTGGAGGCAGAACTAAGCCCTTAAAGTACGCTCATGAAACTGCAAACCTTGCGTTGATGACCTCGTGAAGTTTCCATAATTGTTCCCGTGAAGTTGCAGCACTCCGCTCTGCATTAATTGCAGATTGTGCGGAACAATTATGTTCACGAACATCAAAAGCACCGCACACTATCAAAAATTTCTGTTCCGATTTGGGCGTGAGCCGTTCGTGAAGTTTTCGTGAGCCGATCATCCAAACGGTCGGAAACGGAAGGTTAATGCAACGGAGCCCTGTACTGTAATTGCACGAATGTCATTCAATATTTGACCTTACTCTATCACTAAAGTGTTTTTTTCGCACAGTATAGTCGTTATAGGATCAACTTCATACCCCTCTCTTCAAATATTCTGGGGTGGGGAAAGCTAAGCTGGTGTCTTGCCGGAGGCAGGCAATGCTTACCCAAGGGCCCGCACCAGATGGCAACCACCAGTTGAATTTTTCATCCTTCCTGGAGGTTCCAAGTTCTCGTGGACTTCTGTGCCTTGCGGATCTCTATGGTCACAGTGATTTACCCGTAATGCGAGCCTGAATGGCTAGAGCTGGTCTCATTTTCAATAACTATCATCACAGGAGATACGTTTCTCAGTCCTTGCGACTGTCAATTTCATCCCCATTTGACATTGGAAACCCAGTAACATTCTACAGAGTGGGTACCATTCCTCTGATGATAAACAGGCAGTAATCAGCAGGCCACAGACTCTTGAAAATGTTTGATATATTATGCAGTGGATACGCCGCATAAGGGAAAGTGATGTTTCTGATCTAATAGTGCGGCTTATGTGTTGACCGTTCCTTTTTGAAAGGGTAGTTTTGTTATAAGTATGGCTTTTGTACGTTGGGGCTTATACACTGGCAAATGCGGTATAAAATGTGTACCTAGTATGAAGCCAATAATATTTTCAATCTTGCAATGAGTCCACACACACCCGACTGGTGGTTTCTATTAATCCCTGCCCTGGTGTACCAAATGTTTGTGTGGTGTTTGTCGTAAATGCAAGTTAAAGCTTTTAGGCTGAAAAATATCACACCTGCACCGTCTCCGCCATCAACAATTTGCTTGTCTGTCAAAAGGGGGAGTAAGTACTTCTGTTTGTTTCTCATTGGAAGGCCTTCCAAATTTCAACAAAATGATTTTATTGCATTGCGTGTGAGAGCCCTCTAGTGATCTCATGATGTCAGAAGTGAAAAATTCAGTCGAGCTGATAGTAGTGATCTTTGTTTGAATAGTTATTCCTCCAGAGCAGTACGATTGATTCAAAGTAGATGCCAATGAAATGGATAGTCGACACTTGTAGCTACCTATGTTTTATGCTGCTATAGCTATTTCTCTCTTCTAGTTGATCATTATTGATGTAGCAATCTTTTTTCTACTTTTATATTGTTCTAGGGATTCCGATCTTTCTTATTGTTCTGGCAATCTTATTTCATGGTTTTCGCTGCTCCAACGATCTTTTTTATCCTAATTTTAGCGCTAGGCTGTTCATGTAGGAAAGAGAGTTATTTAAAAATAAAAATATATAAAATATAATATGCTTCAAATTAAAGTTCAAAGTGCTTGTCATGCCTTCAACTTCATGTACAATTTTCCATTGAAATTTTTGCTGCTTGCCAGCCAAAAACCACTGTCAATCACCCACCTGGTTCCCCTAGTTTTCTTACTTTGCAGACTGCATACAAAAGCTGCTATAGTTCAGGAGATAATTATGGAGTTCTGAAGTTGAGTAGCTAGAATCTTGCCACTAATTATGCACGATGTCATGTGGGTATAACTCAAATTATCCAAACTTCATAACCAAAGTACTCAAAATTAAAGTGCAGTGAAGAAGTCACTCTTCCATTGTTCAACAAAAGGTGATGATATGTAGCAGGTCCATTTGAAAAAATAAACGTAGCAATTTGGTAACTAAGGAAATAGTGATGCTTAGCAACATACCCGTATGACATCATCAAAAATCAAGATGTTAGCTGCTGGACTTTAGGACAGGATATCTCAAAAACTACATAAGCTTTCATCATGAAATAAAAACTGGAAGGCCCTCAACGTTTGAATATTATCTGGGAAAGAGATGCACATTTCTTTACACAGAAGCCTGTGGTAAGAAAAGAACACAATCTAAAGTACACATGTGCAGAACATGCTCCAGACACATTATATGCTATTTATAGACATTCTTCAGGAACTGGTAGATCTGAATCAAGGCTACAAAGAGGTAATCGTGTCAAACAACAGCACCCAAATATTCCGTTTATAGCTTCCAGTTCAACGGGCTTGTTGTGCCTTCGACTTGATGTACAATTTTTCATTGGAATTTTTGCTGCCTGCTACCTGTGATGCACAATATTATTAGTAAGCAAGCAAAAAAGCCATGTCAACCACCCACCTGTTTCCTCAGAATTTCCCAAGTTTTCTTGCTATGCAGACTGCATACAAAAGTGTCATTAAAAATAATGTGTATTATCACACACTGTCTCAATAACCAAATACTCAGTAACTCTTTGTATTTTAAGTCAACCTTGACCTCACGTAGGCACTGCATGTACCCTTTTTGGTTACTTGGACAAGGAGTCGCTGTTAATATTCCTATCAACAATAATTAGGTTCTGTGATGGGCAATATAGTATCAGATGGCTGAAAACATTGGTTGCTGTAGTGATTCTGATGCATCATTCATGACGTTTTAAAGGAACTGCCTCGGATAGGTTATGCAGAAGACTTGTTTTGGACTAGATTTTCCAATTTTAGCATCTACATTGATCTGTTTTGATGTGCTACTGTACCAGGGTAATACATGACTTTCTTGGAAAGGGGATCAATGGTCCAAAACAAAATTTTAACGGATGATCGAACACAGCAAAACATGGAATTCGCCATCAACATCATAACAAAAGCTTGCTCACTTCTGGAGGTATTTGGAGATATTTGACCTCAAAGTCTAGCTGCTGCTATCTTGATTTTTCCACTTCTCCATGATGTCATTTTGAGTCCGTTGCTAAGCATTGGTGTTTCCTTTGTAACACAAAACCTTATGCTATTTTCTTCTGTGGATCTTAAACATATTGCTTACCCTTATGATGAAATAAAATAGACTACCCTTTGCAGTATTTCCATGTTGAGTATTTTGGAAACAAAGTGTGGATAATTTGAGTGTGAATCAGTGACATCATGCATAATTAGTGGCAAGATTGCAGCTGCTGGACTTAGGTACTAAATATCTCCAGAAGTGTACAAGATTTTTCCATGAAATAGAGACTGTTTGTTATGTTTTGTTGAGCTCTATTATCTGTTAAAATTTCATTTTTGACTGTTGTTCTCTTTTAAAAACATTCTCTAAGTGAGAGAACTATTCCGAACGTTTGAAAGTTAGATTTTATGCGGACTTGGCCTGGATTCGTATTATTGTGGTGTGAAAAAATTGAGAAACTTGGCATGAAGATGGCTATGTATCTTTCCAATGGTCACAGACATAGCCAAAATAGTTAAGATCCGGAGCTGTAGCTCGTAGGTGATCATTTTTAGCCGGCCAACTAAAGTCTCAATGATTTTGATTGGGGACTGTACCTTTAATACTCCAAGTAGGATAGCATAGTCGCTTAGTGATTGCTTGTATTCAGCAGCTGGATTGGAACTCAGTCACTGTTTACAAATAGTGAAAATGAGAATGATGATTATCCAAAAAGCAGTTAATGGAACTCAATTTCTTGGAAAGTTGATTATTACACACAACATTAAAAATTAATTATCGAAATGAGGATGCCTTAAATGCAGTGAAAAATGCTGTTTGAAGAAATTATTGGAAAGTAGTACATTAGCTTCTAGTACTGTGACAACAGCTTGACATTTGGCTGATTCTATTTTTTTTTTATTTTTGCTCTGTTGAAGGTGCAAATATGCTATGACATAGAGAACGTCATCCAGTGTTCTTGGTTTGAAATTATAGTTCTGTGCCAGACGGTTGGTAGCATTGCGTAGTCTGAAATGAGTGTTGGTTATAGAGAATGTGTTGTGCATTCATGCTTACTCTACTTCATTTGTATGTGTGTGATTAGTGTTTCTATAGAAGGAATTTACTTCGAAAAGAATTCTGTCAGTATTGGGTATAATTGAGCACCCGTAGTGTACAAGGCATGCTCACTGATCCTGGCTTGCATATCAATCCCTTCCTTTGGTGCCCCCGTTGTTCAGACTTACGTCTTTTGCCACCCTTATTCCTAGCATGTTGTGATTTTTTCACTCACACTTCTTTCAGCAATCTTTGGGGAAGGGTTATGTGACAGAAAGTATTATGCCTTGCATCCTCCACGTCTACAATCAGTTTTTCAGACTTCTGTCTCATTTCACCCCTGTTCACCACAGTCTTTATATTGTGCTTTTTTCACTCACAATTCTTTCAACAATCTTTTGGGAAGGGTTCCTGTGACAGAAAGTGTATGACTTGCATCCTCCACGTTCACAATCAGTTTTTCAGACTTCCGTCTCTTTCCACCCCTGTTCAGCACAGTCTTTGTATTGTGCTTGTTTTTACTCATATTTCTTTCGGGGATGGGTTTGACCGGGTTGGGCCCTTTTTGCAGATACTGTGGACTCTATGAAACTCCTGAGCTACAAAGAACATTGTTTTTAGGTGGAGAAATTTCAAAATAATCTCAAATATACATACATAAAAACTTAATGTAATATGTGTTGGAGGAACATAAACTAGGGATAGGCTCTTAGAGATTTCATGTATTTTGATTCTGACCTTTAAAAAAACTCTAAAATGGATAATGCTCTTTATGAAGAATGCAGGGTTTTTTTCATTCCAGTTTTTCATGTGTGGGAGTAAGTAATTGATGTATTTAAATTTCACGAACATCTAAGATTTGAGCAGTTCTATTAGAACTTTCTGCATTTGATTGGACGTTTTACCAAGTTCCTGAAGTTATTGAAGAAAAGAGAAGGCACCATGATCTTAACAGTGCACAAAAGTTTCAATTTAGATTTGTTTTTCATATTGCCGATTTTAATTTGCACTCGAAAGTAGCAGTTTTTTGTTTTATTTCAAAATATCTCAAGATCCATTCATTGTTTTTTGGTTTTTTTTGTCTAAAACTTCAGAGCAATAGTAGTTTACGTAATGGACTGAAGTAGTTAACGGTAACAGAGCTGCGAATCACTAAGTAAATCTGTGCTAGGCAGACACACAGCACTCAGCTAAACCCTGAGGCACCTACTCGTTGTTATTTTATAGGGCTGTGGGGTGGTAGTGGGTTCAATTCTTGCTCCAACAATCGTGCTAGCCATAATCACATATCATCAGGGCCATGTGTCATATCTGGGGAAACCCTCCTTTGGCTTGTGATTCGCAATGAACGGTCACCAAAGGCCATTTTAAGAAGCTGGTGTGATTCTTCTGGGCAATACCTATCTGTGAAAGCCCCTGTTAGGCTTGAATGTGGCCAGTTTTTACGACCGAATTATGCGAAAAATATCAGTTTTACAGATTGTTTCAAAAGATTTGTAAATTTTGGTGTAAATCTTTGGAGATACACTGCAATACTTATGAATCATGGGCCATATGTGAGGACATTGTAATTGTATCACTGCCTGTTTGAGCAGTGGAAAAGACATGAAATGGATCTGGATCATAGCTGTGGCCGCATATTATGCCAACGTGTTTCCCACGTCCGCATTAACAAACAATGGTACGACTTCAATGTATTTCACTGTGAAATATAATGTTTGCAGCAAACACAATCCATTTGTATCGGAGAGGACTGGATCTGCTGGTGAATGTTTGGGATCATGCCTGCGACATGTCGAGTGCGTGTCCGTTGATTGGATCATTGAAGCAGTACATCTCGGTGTTTGTAATCTTTTTAATAACTATTCTACAGTTGTCAATCTACTTCACAATTCTAAATGTCAGCATTACGAAAAAGTAAGTCATTACGACTGCCACAGCTGGTACAAAGCAGGCATGAGAGAAACAGGTGTTTATGAAGTGACGCTTGATAACATTGGATATGTGCCTGTCTATTGTGTAATGAATGCAACTAGTGGTGGTTGGACTGTGTTTCACCGCCGGTTTGACGGGAGTCTCGACTTCAATCAGAACTGGACTATGTATAGAGAAGGTTTCGGTGATGTTTCTGGAGAGCACTGGCTTGGATTCGAGAAGATGGCAGAGATAATGAAGTATCGCCACAAGCATGAATTAAGAGTCGAACTGGAAAGATTTTCCGGTGAAATTGGAACAGCAGTGTATTCAACATTTAACATCGAAGGGAACTTGTACAGGCTTAACGTGTCTGGATATGAAGGAAATGTAGGCATTAGTCTGTCTCGCCATAATGAAATGCCGTTCTCAACCTACGATGTGGATAACGACAACAGCAGAGAGAACTGCGCAGAACTGTATAGTTCAGGATGGTGGTTTAGTAACGGTTTGACTAATTGCTTTCGTGCGAATTTAAATGGCAGATACTTTTCAAAAAAAATCCTTCAGGATCCCAGAACAATGTCCTGGAAATCATGGGCTGGGAAGCATGAAAGCCTGAGAAAAGCAAAAATGATGTTTCGATAATCTGTTGGGCGAGTTTCCACAGAGCGGAATATTCTGAGTAGATAATTTTTTTCCTCGCCGAAAAATGACTGAGCATGCGCGTTACAAGCAAGTAATCAATTTCGAGCGGAGTTTCGCATTCCTGGCGGAATCTGGGTTTGAATGAAATTGTCCGTTCAAGCTGAATTTATTAAAGTAACTGTATCCTGCTGAGATTCTTCAGATTATAGACTGTTTCATGGGGACTGTCTCTGATACAGCAGGTGTTAGACTGATATTAGGAGTTAAATAGATTTCTTTTGATGCTAAATTCCTCCCATATAAAGTGTTCTGTCTGGGAAATATTTGGAGTGCTTGAGTGGCTGATTTTTTGACGACATCTTCATTTTTTAAGATTCCAATAAATTGTGGAATGGAAAATTCACAAAATTGGCATCAATATACGTTATCTTCCTGATCGTCGCAGATTGAGCTCAAAAATATGAGATTTGTTGTTATAACATGCATGGTATTACTCTTGAATGATTAAAGATAATTCCTTTAAGTTTGATCTGCCGCAAATTGATGGCATTGACATTTGTATCATAAGTCACCTTACAAAGACTGTGCACATTTGAAGCCTCTTCGATATGAAAACCCTTGTTGTATCGATATCAGTATTGTTTGTGGCAAGTGCCACCAGACTTGTGGATTTGCCATAGATTGAGTCCATAAGCATCCCACTGTATGGATCATTGTTGGCTACTTATTTTATGTTGGTTTGGAAGTGGGACGTTACGTATTTCTCCAGTAGTACAAAGGCGTCAACGCATTTAAAATAAATGATGCGTGCAGCCTGGATTTATTGTTTGGTAATGAATGGAATAACACTATCGCGGCTCATATCACCCAAACATACGGTCATCATGGCGGTTTTATTGTTGAACAATGACTTTAACTGTAATACTGTCTGTCACATTGAAGCGAATTAGAGAGCAGGAATGGACTTTGAAGACATGATGCTCGGCTTGCTTCGTTTTAATAGTTTTGTATCAGTAAATTGCAGAATAGAAAGAAAATTACAAGTGTTTGGAATTTGTTTATGTCTCTGGTATGATTCCTTGTGTGCATATTTTTCAGACCCTGGAACCTATGAATATTTTCGACATTTGTGCGAGTGTGCTGAATAATCCAAATTCATTAATGCTATTACGATCATCACAAGAAAATTTGCCATTATTTCTTCATGAAACAACCTTAGATTCTAACAAAATACGATCTATTTGATTTCCAATCTCCATTCATAGTTGATTCTGCCCCCTCCAAACACAGCAAATCGCCATGCCAAGGAATTTTTATTGTTGAGTTGTATTGAGCCACAAAGGCAAATAGACATATTTTATTTACGTCTAAGTAAGCTGCTTAGCTTGTGTTCTTCACGATCACAGGAGTCGTTGATTGATCTTCGAATCTGAATCACCTTTTGCATCATTGTGAGGTATCACATTGTGACGTCTGCATGAGTTTTGGTAAGTCATCATCAGTGGCATGATGATTTGTGAAAATCTCTATTCTCTGCTCAATTTAATTTTTTTATCTGCAAAAAACTTCGTACTCCCTTACTTCCCTCCCCATGGCCCTGGACAGCTGAGCATGGGAGCTGCAGGCCCTCATCGCCTTATTCTGCAACAATGAATTAGCCTTAGCCACTAGGATGTTTCTGCAGCTTGTAATGTTTTGAAGCTTCTCCAACTTTGCCTGTTCGAGATTGACTGCTTTGGGGCATAGTGTTTTTACAATTTTCATTGCTATTGTAAAGATGTGGCATAATGTGGGGCAAACGAGACAGCAGGGCTAAACGGGACATTCTTTTTATTTTGATTCTGATTTCCTTTCACCATAACCGTGGCAGAAATTGAGATAGGACACTTAATTCGAATATTTGACTGGTAATTATCGTAGTCACGAGTCCATTAGGAGGCCCCTTTGACAATTGCGTAAAATGCCAAGGAGCAAATTTTGTTCATCATAAACGGGTGAAAAATAGAGAACTGCAATAATTCTGGGTATGAATCAAGTTGGGCATGCCTAGAAGAGATAAAAATCGAATCTCAATGTTATCCTTTGGTCGATATTAAATAAATGGGGTCTTATTTTGAGGATTTGGTGAAATAATAGGAGCAGGGTTGCAAATAGCGCCGGACACCGGACATTTGACCGGCAGAAACTTTACAAATGAGTCAAATGTCCGGCGCGAT
>JAOBRC010338349.1:0-12963 GCA_027575255.1 Scolionema suvaense
TGGTAACACTTGTGAAGTTTCAGCACCAACGGATGAGTGGATCAGGAATTACAGTAACTTTTTCACGAGGGGGGGTGGTACAACCCCCCTCCCCCCTGTCCCCGCGGACCGTTAAACTTGGTACAGTGTTAGATAACTTTACTGTGTATAATTTGGGCTGATTCGAGGCATTATTTATGTGTAATTAGCTATACAAAATTAGATTTTTACTCCACACTTTTCGGACACCAGACTCCTAAGAGTTGAATAAAAGTATCGTCTAGCATCAACCCTAGACTCTCAATACCTACTCCTGATCAACCCATCGTCGATAACGCTAAAAACTAGGATACGAACGGTAAAGGGGGGGAAGGGGGGATACTTCCTCTACGGCTGTAAGAATAATTTTTGGTACACACTAAAAGGGGTCTAATACAAGGCTGCATGCCAATTTTGATCAAATATGGGTGTCCGATTGTCTGTTTAGGGGGCCGGAATAGGTGACCAGACACTGCCATACTGAAGATGCAGGGAATAAGGGCCCTCTGTGGAGGGCACATCGGTTTGGGCAATTTTGACACTTACTGTAGCTCAGTACAAATGAAACGTGGCAGGCAGATAGAGAATAGCAAGTTTATGATGTACTCCAAACTTTGGGGCAAAATAATGGCGGCTAGGGTATTTTACAGACCGGTCTGCAAATTAAAAAATATAGAAATTTTGGTAACTTTTCAGGTGTGTAAAACAGGCCCGGGGCCAGATTAATAGGGCCCTGTTGATCGAAACGTCACTAAACTTGGCAGACACATTGAGATTATTAGGAACAATGTTCCTACCAAGTTAGAAGATGATTGGTGCTGTAGAACGGGAGATATCGACAAAAAAACCTCTCGGCCTTATTGGATTGCTCAAAAGTGCCCCTCAGACATGGGCCTACATTTCCAGATCCAAAAATGGTAGGATAGCGATTTTTACGCCAAAATGATTTTAGTAGTCTACACCCCCACCTTCCCCCCTTTACCGCCAAAGGGTTCCTACATTACTAATTTGCCATGAAGCAATGTTTATCTGTAAATGACACTGTTTTCAGCATTGGCACCTGGTGACATCACGTCAAAAATTAGTATCAGACTACGAAGTTTTTGTTAGTTCGAAATGCTTCAGAAATTCTAGAAATAGTCTCCCAAGTTTCACGGCCATACCATAAGTACTTCTAGAGGTATCAAACAAAGTTAGAAGGCGCAGGACTACTGTCCCCTCCCGGCAACCTTTCCCTCTTTGTCGGGTTAAAAAAACTCGACATTTTTTACCGGTTCGAAAGATGTCAGAACTACTTCAGCTGCAATAAGTAGGCCCTTCAGCCAGGATATAAACGTGTCTTGCTGCTTGACGAGAGTGGTCCTACGGGATTCCAAGACAGCAAAACGCGTGAAATTCACGAAGTTCTACCTGAACAAATGTCCGTTCTTCCGCAGCACATCGCTACTAGAGTCACATGCATAGAAGCATTATTTTAAGGACTTGTTTTGCATTATAGTCATTATCTGTGTTAAGTGATATAGGTGAAACCAGGAAACTTTAATCTAGAGAAGTATGCTTCGATAGTCTGCGAATAAAGTCACATTGACAAATTACTGCATATTGCTGCCAATGTAGGATTTACCAATTCATTTGGGATCGGCAAGTACTAATACTCCATTCAGCCAGAACTAGTCTTAGAGAACCAAGTGGCAGTACATCTTATGCCTCTTTGAAAAATAATTTTACAGAGTCTTCGGATTTTTTAGCCTGTACTACACCAAACGCACTGCGCTTCAGTTGCTTGCTTGTTGCTCTAAGAGAACTTGGTTCGAGCAGAGGCTGTGAGCAGGCTAGGATTTTTGAGTGATATTCATCCCATCGATTGCACCTTATGCGCCTAAAAAGTAAGGTTCCCGAGTCTTGCAAGTCAGCAACATTAAACTTTAAGAGCAATTGTCAATAGTGGTAAGCGCAAATCCCTTGAGGCTGAGACAGGTAGGAGTTCAGTAAGACCTAGTACTGAGTGACAGTAAAACAATGTACAGGAAGCGAATCAACAATGTTATAATCAGGTCTGATAGGCCATGGTCTTTGGTAAATGAGCATAGATGCAGAATTTCCTGAGAATGACGAAATCTTTTAAATTTTGAGCTTGAACTTTAGTTGATGCGCTGAAAGATGAGCTACACACCTAGACGAGCACGTGCATCTTACATCGACTACGCAGGCATAGTACAGAATGACAATTTCAGACATGAGCGATACAAATATAATCTCTTATGCGCATTATCAACATCCAAATGCGTTAAATACTATCTACAAATTTTATGTACATAGACACCCTGCAGTAAAATTCAGACTAAGTCAATAGCATTACAAAGCACGTAACATATGGAACCTCTATTTCAATGAGACAATTCCCAAGGGTTTTACCGAAAGATTCACAACAGTGGATCAGAAGATTGAAGAATTTGTTGAGTGACATATTTAGGTACAGTCAACTAAGCTACTTCTATAAACCAAATCTAAATAGAAGTTGGTCTTTCGTAGAAACAGACTGACTGATAATTAATTTTACGTTGATCGAGGCTTAAACCTGGCTTTGAATGGTCTTTCTTTTAACGGTTCACATAACATGCTTTTTTGATTACTCCAACATAACAAGGCGGGGTGGTTCTGTCAAGTTTCAACCCCACAAATACAAAAATAAAACGAACGGGTTTTGAAACATTTAAAAGTAAGGAAAAGACCGAAATGAGCCGAAGTTAACCATACGTCATAAGGAAAATGTGCTAGGGACAGATGAGCGATCTGACGGAAGAAAAAAGGTGGCAGACGGAAGGAAGGACGGACAGACAGAAGGAAGGAAGGGCAGACGTCATTTTACAGGGCTCGTACAATCGTGCATGAGGCAGATAATTTTGGACATTTTAAGATAAAACTGAGATGCAATAGCTCCCATAAAGACAACACTTAATCAATCGTGTGACAAGCATGTAGGGGAGTAAAAGTACAACAAAAGCATCTTTGGTAGGCTCGACAAAACATGCAAACTCTGCAACAGAAACACAACAAAAGGAACCTATGAACAAAATTTGGTGAGAGTATGAAAGCTTCAGCAAACACAAGAAACCACAAATTTTCCACCTCATGAACGATGACCTTTTCAATGACGTTTTGCACCAGCCAGTTAGGTGGGTTGAAGTCCAGTAGCTTCGAAAAACGTTCCCAGCAAGCGTAGCAACCCTGATGAGCAAGCCCTGGAAAGCACATCAAAGCAGCTGCAAGTCTCACGGTCCCAATATGTCAAAGACAGCTAGCTGTTTGCAGCTGATAGAGTTGAGGTCCTTTTTTGAGCAAGAAGTTCTGATTATTGAGACTCATAATGAAGTCATCGAAATTACCAACTTGCAGTTTGAGTTGCTGGAAACGAAATGCATAGAAAAGCACATTAGCTACTAGTAAAATAATACACTGATAGCGTAAGCAATTAGCAAAATAGGGAATAATAAATCGGCAAATGCCAAAATCACTGCGAAACGCAGAGCAAATTATACATTTGATCAAAAACTGGCACAATACAAACGAAGCAAAACTCATAGGCAACAAGTCACATAATTAGTGGACTCCCGCAAACATAACTGAGAATCTCTGATTCAGATCCAAGAAGAGAATAGCACGTTAGCCACAACAATTGCACCACAAATCACAAAAACGTAATGAAGTATTCTTGAAACATTATGAAAAAACCCTTAAAACAGCCAATATTGACATAAATTGCCACCTGCATACTGAAGAACAACATATTCCCAAGATATAGAGCATGGGTCATAACATATGCTTTGTTGCCACTGAGATCCACGCCAAATATGAAAAGATAAACCATTGTTAACAAATTTGGAAAAAAAACCCTGAAAATAGCCATTTTCTGATACAAATTACCACCTGCAAGCCTAACGAGATTTTCTTCAGGCACGGTTCATGGCTCATCACGTACGCAGAAAGGTCCCTATGAGTCACACCAAAAATGATAAAAAAACGGATGATCCGTACATGACATATTTGGAAAAAGAGCCCAAAACCACCATTTATGGACATAAAATACCACCCACTAGTCAAACCAGAATGTCAGGAGACATGGCACCTAGTTCAAAACATGCATACAGTTGCCCCAAATATTCAAACCAAACATGACAAGAACCGGATGAACAGTTTTTGACATCTTTGGATCAAAAAGCATGAAAAACGCAATTTTTAGACGAAAATTGCCACCCGCAAGCCAAACTCGACTTTCAGGAGACATGGCACCTAGTTCAAAACATGCGTAGAGTTGCCCCTAATATTCAAACCAAAAATGATAAGAATCGGACGAACAGCTTTCGAGATCTTTGGATAAAAAAATCATGATAACCGCCATTTTTAGACGAAAATAGCTACCAGCAAGCCAAACTCGACTTTTCAGGAGACATAGCACTTAGTTCAAAACATGCGTAGAGTTGCTCCTAATATTCGAGCGAAAAATGGCAAGAATTGGATGAAAAGTTTTTTACTTATTTGGCAAAAATCATGAAAAACACCATTTTTGGGCCTAAATTGCCATCTACAAGCCAAACGAGATTATCTGGAGACATGGCAAATGGCTTGTAACATGCGTACAGTTGCCTCAAATATTCACACCAAAAACAACAATGAACAGATTAACCGTTCATGACACACAAGCGAAAAACCCTAAAAATCGTCATTTTTGGACGTAAATTGTCACCTGCAAGCCAAACGAGATTGTCAGGAGACATGCATGCAGTTCAAAACATACGATGAAATGCCCCTAATATTTACAAACACTATTAATGTTATAACCATCAGTTTTACAAGCAGATTAGGCTAAGATTGGCTGAATTTCTAAGTATGAGCAATAGCCAGCATCAGCTTCATCTTATAACACGAAAATTTCGCTATGGAGAGCTTTTTTGCCAATACACTTGATGATGGTTCTCTCATTAATTTTAATGCGCAAACATACTTGACTGAAAACAGCATAAACATGCCAAACGGGCAGAATACTAGATGGCGTAAACTTCGGAACATTTGGACTTAGACAAATCTAAGCATGAGCTAAGCATCACTGTGTTTGGAAAATAAAGCAATGCTAAGCATCACCAGATTGAGCCAAAATTTACTGATGCTCATAAAAAAAAAGCAGGCATCACTTCTAACCTTCGCAACTCTGTACATCTGATCAACATTGAATAACGAGCTGCCATCACGATCAGCAATGCGACTTAACTCAGAAATAAATGTTTTGCTCTAGAACAGAGAAAACACATGAATATTGATCTCACGTATAAGTAGGTAATAGACAGTTACTGACACACCCCCACACAACAATTCTATACCATAAAAAAGCATAGGAATGCGACGATTTAAGGTGGTAAAGCATATACATCGACCTCTCATCGGCAAACTCCTGTATCTATATCTATGACCCTTTCATCAAAGAGGCCAACACAGTTTGAAATTCCTGGCTTCTTAGGTTTAGAGGGATATTCAAATACTAATTTTGGAAAAACTGTCTGTACGAAATTCGCGTCAAGATCTTAGACGCAAGAAAAATACCAAATACTAACGCTACAATGCTAAATAATATCCAAATACAAACTCAGAACAATTCTTATTTGATAGCAGGATTTGGTTCAGAAGCCACAAGCAAAAAAATACTTCGTAGACACATCATAGACGTACTCAAAACCAACCTGAGCTCGCTTACTCATACCAGCACCATTCTGTGAGCGAGTAAAATCCAGATCGCCAAACTCATCACTGAATGTATCCACTAAGCTGGAAAACAATGCAATGAAAAATGAAGAGAATTCAACGTAACAACATCTTATGACAGGGAACAAGAGATGTCCATCATAGCATAGACATGTTCTCAGCACAGCTACTGCACAGGAAGGAGCTTGTTCTAAGCAGTCACTGTCTACGTAACAAGATAACTAGAAAACCATGTATCTTGGGAAAATTTCAACAACAATTGAACCAATAAAATTTTGCTAAACATTTCGCAAGTACTTCTCTATTCTGGACAACAACAACCAAAAAAACATCAAACAAGAAAACACAAAGGATAGTGATCAAGGAGTGCATTTTGAAGGCTAGTGTGTGATAAAACAGTCACATGGACACGCTTCACAATGCGTGCTCACCAATATCATCATCTAATAGCATGATCAGAGCACAACTGTTAATAAATACCTGCTCTTCATAATTTCGACTACATCTCTTGCATCTTGACCAGTGGCTTTTTCTCGCAACTCTAGTTTTGCCCGCGCCTGAATTGAAAAAAACAAAGAGTTTATAACTTTTTGGAACAATAGGAAACAAAGCAATCAACAAAGGGGCGAATAAGCATAGCAAGAATGGTACCAGACGACCAAAAAATCACGAACAATAATCTTCCGAAAAGAAACAAACATTTCAAGAGAATCATTATTATGCAGCCATGTGACTATATGGACGGTCATCACTATTATTGTCCTAAATTTAATGAAGTGTAAAGTCCTCCGAATGCATAGTGCAGGTCATTTGGCTACTTCCAAGATATAGAAACATAGAATACAATCAAACCATTGACAGAAACATTCAGGGGGAGAACTCTCTTATCGCAAACACAATATTTTGGCTCCTATGTATCATGCCGAAAAAACGTTTGTAGTAGACTAGCTTAGTTACTTTTCTCATTTATAAGAAACAAGTTTCATGAAACAGGGTTTATGACTGCCGGCATATTCAAATAAAGCATCATCCTTGGATAGGGTGCAGATTAAATTTTTTGGGGGTCTTCTCCTTCTCCGCAATCCCCATTCATTCACAAAACGATATTAGAGGGTCGACAGATCAAAATCTGACAAAATTAATTGTGCCAGTCTAGTTTGGCAGCTGAAATTGTGCTTTGAAAAAAAAACACCTATCAATAACCGCAACACCACCAAACTGTGATGGTGGCCAACAGCAGCAGAATCAATTTCGACGCTTCGTTCACTCGACGAAGAACATGTATAAATATATTGTTGCATGTATAGAAGCTGTTACTCTTGTGAATATGCACGTCCGATGTTAAGCATCTGAGCAGATGGGATTTAAACGCACGGCCTTGGGCATACCACGGCCCTGCTCTGGCGAATGAGCTACAAGTGTTTGGAGATTCTATCTGTTTTTTGTTTTTTTTATCGTGATAAAAGAACAAACAAGTACAAGAAGGGGACTGGCACTGGCAAAGAGTGGAAGATCCACTCACCTGGCGCCAATGCCTTACCCTACGTCAAAAAATAAAATTACAATAACAAGTACCACAACAAAAGGACAAAATAATAATAACAAATCAAGACATCAAGGAAAATTAATACAAAGTACACATACATTCGCATATGGTGGTGCAAAAAAAAAGAAGAAACTTACACTATATCGGTTTCTTCAATAAAAGTCTCAAGGACACGAAACCTCTTAGAGCGTTTGATAAATCTTATTGAAGCTTCAGATTCTATCTGTGACAGATTACACAAGCTAAGTCCGACTACAAAACGGGGACTCGACCCATGGACTGGTAGCTGAGTTTGCAGAGCGAGGGTCCACTGAGGTGAAGGCCATGAGTTCAAATCCAGCCTTGTCCGATGTTAAAACTGATGTAAGCCCGCCGGTCTTCACTCAGCACAACCCAGTAGATTAACAAACAGTCTACAGGTCAGTATCATACGCATGATAACATTGACTATCTACTGTACCTCCGTCAATCGAATCAGCGATTCTAGTTGCCTAGTCGTGATTGGCGTGCAGTTGGGTCCTTGGTGCTGCTTTCGAAGCGTCAGATAGAAATCCTGCAAAAATAAAGTAAAGAGGTACACGTGCACATTTCCAATCTTCATGAGATAAAAATAATCTCATACTATCGTAAAGGACAATTTGTTTCTTTGCACATACCATGAGATGAATAGAAAATGTGACATGGATGATATATCATAAATCCTGTAAGAAACATCCAGGACATGTATTCCATACTTTTTTCTCGTCGATCTATTCAATCAACGCAGTCCTATTAATGATGCTGTCTCTTATAGAAGTCATGTATTCATCAGAAAAAAGTAAAATGTGTCAGCCGTCTGCCTACCAGTATACCAATTTAAAGATATCAATTAGCTGAAGCAAAGGCAGTTATTTTAAATTCTATGAAAGCCTTTTGTGACTTCGCCAGGCCCTGATCCCCGCCTCCAACTAAAATAAAACATTGGGATGCGTAAACTGTCGCGAAATCATGTTTTAGAAAAAAATTTGCGAAAAAAAATTTCGCGTAAGGACATTTCTGACCATTTTCGTGAGACAACCTTTCGCAAAATGGCTCGAATTCGCGAAATTCGTGAAAGTTTTTCTCGCGAAAGTTTCTCCAAATAAAATAGTAATGAATGGAAACATTTGAACAATATTGTACCTAATGCCAATAAGGCAAAACACCATATGGCAATATCGCTCTTAGTGCTACCAGGCAACCCTCTATCATCTGCTTTTGATAGCTGGACAAGGACGATTATGTCTCAACTGCAACGATATTTGCGGCTTGCCATCAAACGTCTTCATCATTTATGTGAACTATACGCAGTTGACCCAGTTACCTACTAAAAAGTCAAAAAACTATAACATCCAACATCCATCCTCCAACAAAATAACCTCCTCCCCGGCACCTATTCCTGGGTAGAAATAAGGCAAGCTCAGGAGATTTTCGACAGGTGCCCCATGCTGTCCCATAGTCAGGATCTGCAACAATCTGTTATTGCTGTGGTAGTTGCAGAGTATAGCCATTGGAGACAGAGAGTACAATCACCATATTGTGGGCAATATTTTGGTGGGTCAGCAGAATAGTCGGTGGGGGTTGAAATTTTTCCACGACATACCAGAAATGATGATGATGAAGATTTCTAAGATTGTGACACGTCTGAGGGGGGCAAAATACAATGAAAGAAAGTGTTCCCAGTGATTACAGTAGTGATGCTGAGATCTTACAAGGAGCAAATCAAGCTGATTCCTTCTCCTCTTCTTTCAATTGTCATAGCAATGATGGAATTGGGAACCCTTATAAAAGCAAAAGTAGTACAGATATCATAGACTCTAAGAATGAAACGTCTTCTATCTAGGGTAACATAAAAATATATGGAGGACCAACGAGAGACCTTGAGGCTATAGTGGAGCTGGCCCCAGTTTAGTCCAAAATTGGCACCGATTCAAATTTCATGAGAAAGATTGATAAATAGAAGTCTTACTCTTCAAGGACAGAGAAGGAGTCATAACAAGTCACAGAAACAATGGACTCCTGCAAACTTAATTGAGAATCTGCATGATAGATCAAAGACAAGACCAAGCCATTCTATGCCCTTTCGTACGCAAGACCAACTATTGTCAACCAAAATTTGCCACACTCACATCAAACGCCATAAAAGAATTAGTGTTGCCTCCAAGAATAACATCAGAAGTTAAAAACAATATATAAAGGTGTTCTTAAAATAAACAATAAAAGGACGTACATCAGGACGTAAATTGCCACCTGAAAACCGTCCGTAAGTTTTCCCAGATATGGTTCCTAACATAAGCTCTGCTGCGTCTAAGATTCACACCACAAAAAGAAAAAAAGGCAAAAAACGATCAAGTTTTCTTGAAACAATATGAAAAAAGCCTGAAAATGGCCATTATGACATAAATTGCCTCCCTCCAACTGAAAAGCATATTCCCAAGACATGAGGTTCATAACATATGCAGAGTTGTCCCTATGATGCACACCAAAACTGACAAAAAAACTGATGAAGAGTTCAAAATCTTTCAAAAAAACTGCAAAGTTGCCATTTTTGGTAGGAAGCAGGTCACACTCAAGAATAAAGGATATTTCCCTAAATACGTTCAATGACCCATTGCTTAGTAATTAATACTGCCCCTAAGATTCGCAACAAAAATTATGAAAAAAAATGAAGCGGTCTTGAGACAATTGCAAAAAACTCTAAAACTGACCCTTAATTTTTGAGTATTAATTGCCACCTGCAAGCTGAACGAGAGTTTTCCCAGACAATGTATGGTCCATAAGATAGCTAATATTGCTCTGAATTTTCGCACCAAAATTTTACAAAAAAAAGTAATGAATTAATCTTGAAAAATCTTGAAATATTATAACTGCCACCTACAATTGGTTTCCCACCTGCAAGCCAACAAAACATTTTCCAAAATATTGGCGCCATCACTTTTCCTTACTTATGCATTGTCACCTTCACGCCAAATTTCAGAAAAACCCATTGAGCGGTTATCCAGGAAAACACCTTGGTGACACATGGACATAAAAAAAAAGAACGAGCGGGCCTCATTTTAATAGAAAATTAATCCTCAAAAGAGATGATGACAGCAATGAAAATATTCATACTAGTCAAACGATTTAACCCTATCCACACCAGGGGGAGGGGGGGCCATAACGGCCCCTCCCCAACCAAACTTTTTTGAATATCTTTTTAACGACTGTAGCGAGAGTCATGAAACTTCGTGACTTTTCCTAGAATTGATTCAGGAGTATTTTTCTGCAAAAAAAATATTTCCGGGGTGCCCCCTGCTAAGCGTGATGACGTCATTGTCATAGTGCGGTAGGCTAAATTCGACATTCCAAAGGAAGAAAACAGCTGGAAACAATGCTAAAAACAAATCTTTTGAACAGCATACTGTTACATTGGTGGAGTAAATGATAGAAAACTTCAATACTTCGAGCTGGAATGCATTATTATCGCAATTTTTGAAAATCGACATTTTTGGCATTTTTCAAGCATGTGACATCATTTTGATGACGTCACCAAAAATTGAGCGACGTCATCGATAAAATAATTATGCCAAATTATTCGTAAAATGACGTACTTATACCTGGCAAGTTCCATTAACACAGGTTCAGTCGTTCCCAAGTTATGGAGAGGGGGCCATAATGCCCACACACCCCGCCCCCCTCCCCCACGCCGGGACCACAACCGCCAAAATGACCCAGTGTGGATAGGGTTAAGTAATATTTCATGAGCCCCTGAATCAAGCGAGCAGAGCTTTCAAAAAAGCATGCCTGTCGCATAAGTACCTCCCTTCAAGAAGAACAAATAAGGGAGTGTCAGGTTATCTAATCCAATGATCATGCTATTTCAGAAACACAGAAATGAATCAGATAGCTAGTCTGAACAATAATACTTGAATAGCAAGAATGAGTGTGCAAGTCGCACTTGTTGAATGCAAGAAACAGTCAAATCAGAATTACATTTCCTATTACCTGTAACACTGCAGCAGCATCTGCCGATAGTCGCGGGTGGACATATTTCCTGGAATACTGAATATACTTTCTCAATAACTGACCAGGAATAGGATCGATATCGCCTTTCTTTTTGACTTTCAGACGTTCAGATAGAGGTTTATCATTCTGCCACTGGTCTCTACCAGCATCGGACGCAGTCAGAACGCTTTCCTCACGATGTACGGTTACAGACTGTATAGCTCTGAAGAATGAACAGATTTGAAATTCCTGTTCTAGGTGCATAATAGATGTGCAATGATGGTATCTTCGTCAGCCTGGCTCCTTGTCATTGCTTCTAACAATACCACACATGTGACACCATGAATTACAAAAAAAAGCAAAAAAACTCCATAAAGCGTTATTTTTGGCCATAACAATAGCCATCACAATATTAGCAATATTGCACCGAAGACACTCACCGAAAATTAAAAAGCACTAATAAACTGCAGTTAAAATATATTGAAAACCCCTTAAACATTACAATACTTGGATGTGATAATTTCCACCCGCAAGTTGAAAAAGAGCTTTCCCAGATACGATTAGTGTTGCTCCTACAACTCGCAGAAATGTATTTGAAATATCCTTAAAGGAACAATGACACCAGCAGGGCAAAGGCAAGTTTCCAGATATAACGCCCGATTCATGAAGTAATGTTGCTGTATGGCTTGTACCAAAAAATAGCAAAAACTGACGTGAATTGCTCTAGAACATTTTTGATAAAAACCAAAAAAAAAGCCCTTCAGCAACGTATGAATCGAAAGATGCAAGCAGAACATAAGTTTAACAAAACAAATACTGACACCAATATAAGATTCACACCAACTCACTAAAACTGATGATGTTATCTTAAAGCACTTTGAAAAAGCCCTAAAATATGTTATGAATTATACTCTTTGGCGCCTAATAGAAGGAGGAGTTGATAAAGCCGGGGCGCGAGGGAGGGGGGGTTAAAAATCATCAAATACTAATTAACAGAGGCGGGGGAGGGAATTCGGAATAGCTGGGGGATTGAAAAATCGCAGAGTACTTATGTGACAGAAACGTTTGTTCCACGCTGTATGAAATCACTAGAGAGAAAGAGAAATGCACCTCTTTATCATTTAAATAAAAAGAACAGTATTATTTTCTAATAAAACAGACAATTTTGCTTTTGGTTGACGAAGTGAAGGTCTTCTCGAATTTTAGATTCATGCTCTGCTCATCGCTTCACTATCACTCAGTGCTAGGTTTTACTGAGCCCCTACCCGTCTTAGCGTAGACACAAGGTCAAGGGTTCGAATTCCACCGTCTGCAACTGGTAAGTGCGAAATCCCTAAAGGCTAAGACGGGTAGGGGCTCATCAAGCTTCATCTCATCGTTTCGATTGCTGATCTTGACATTAGTGCCACATTTCAGAAAGATCCACAAAGCGTTGGTGGCAAACAGATGGTCGGACGAACGGACAGAAAGGCTCCTCATATTACAGGTCTCCTCCACTACAGTAAGACTTCAATAATAACATCTTAAAATACCACATAATAAAAAAAAACAAAATAAAAAATCAAGCAATACCGGTTTCTAGGAGCAGCTTTGGTGGAGTGCAGCCTCATAACATGTTCAGACAGTATGCCATCCATCTCTTC
>JAOBRC010338460.1:1264-12962 GCA_027575255.1 Scolionema suvaense
CACGTTATGTTACGCCACTGTAAACTGTCGGTTCTCACACGTTATGTTACACCACTGTAAACTGTCAGTTCTCACACATTATGTTACACCACTGTAAACTGTCGGATCTCACACGTTATGTTACACCACTGTAAACTGTCGGATCTCACACGTTATGTTACGCCACTGTAAACTGTCGGTTCTCACACGTTATGTTACGCCACTGTAAACTGTCGGTTCTCACACGTTATGTTACGCCACTGTAAACTGTCGGATCTCACACGTTATGTTACGCCACTGTAAACTGTCAGTTCTCACACGTTATGTTACGCCACTGTAAACTGTCGGTTCTCACACGTTATGTTACACCACTGTAAACTGTCGGTTCTCACACGTTATGTTACGCCACTGTAAACTGTCGGTTCTCACACGTTATGTTACACTGCTGTAAACTGTCAGTTCTCACACGTTATGTTACACTGCTGTAAACTGTCGGTTCTCACACGTTATGTTACACCACTGTAAACTGTCGGTTCTCACACGTTATGTTGCACCACTGTAAACTGTCGGTTCTCACACGTTATGTTGCACCACTGTAAACTGTCGGTTCTCACAAGCCCTATTCAGTGAAAAAAACTCTCAATAACCTCCTGATTTGTTGCCTGGAAGTTCGAGTTATCGAGAGTCAACTGTAACCATAAAGCAGAGGGCATACGTATGAAGTACTACATGCTGTACACTGGGTTGTTACTCCATGATGGTTGCCAAAGATTGGTTCTACTTGAATGATGTGGCTCATTTAGTATGCTGTATGGCTTAGGATATCGAATTCAGAGTAAACATCTCTTATAGCCATTTTAAATCTTGCTCGTGTCAATGGGAGCCAGATGTATTTAGAAGAGTGTAAATGCTGAATGAAGTTGATGCAGTGTGATGAGCTTTATAACTATTTATTACCTGCAACCCTCCTTGAAGTAAAAAGTCAGTTTCTACCCTAAGACATACGCGAGTTGAGTTTATGAGTATGCATAAGTTTCCTGCGCACGCTCTCATTGGCTGTTGCTGCGGATACACTCTTGATGTCAGAAGCAGAGAATATTAATAGTAGCTATACTTGCGTGTTCGATGAGACTTTTGATCACTGCTCGACTGCTTGGTATTCTTGATCCTCAGTCAGTTAGGGGCTGTGCACACCAACAGTCAGGTTTTGGCTGTGCACACCAAAATATGAATAAGTTTTGCTACCAGTATTCAAAAACAGTTAAACCGAAACATGAATTTCTCTAATGGAATGTGAATAAGTCGGGCGAATATTGCCGTGTGCACTGAATTACTAGAGAAATATCGTTTTTTCATGCCCTATTGTTCCTTAACAAGTGTTTACATGGCGAGAAAGGGACAGGTGGACGCATGTATGCAAGAGTTTGAATAGGCTTCTGTTTTGGAGAGTGCCAAGATGAGCTGCTTTATTGTCCTTATCTACTATTCAATTGATAAATTAGCTCGAGAGCTACTTTATGGCATCTTTGAAAAGGAAATGCTAGTCATAGTTTGGGCTAGTAAAATGCGGTGCTCACCGGAATAAGTTGTTCATTTCTATTATTCTATGAACAATAGCTCCTGAGTTAGTCAGGAGATATTCAAGTTCACAAGTTTGGTGCACACACCCCCTAACACACTTGAATACTAATACCTTTCTTCTAATAATACACGATCTATTCAGAGGTATTTTGTTCGTCCCTACATTCACAAACTTCCCTACATTTCCACAACCCCTCTATTACTCATTCGCAAACCTACATACAGGAATATTTCCTCACACGCACAGGAATTCAAGGAACAATTGCTCAGCATTCAGTGAAAAATTATTGCGTATCTCACTTTCTGCAACAAATTGTCGGCAGCTTAATCAATTGTACAGCTTTCAAAGTTTTTAACTAGTCTTTACATGACAAAACCTTGTGCAGAAAATATTGATCGGTGGAAGAGAACAACAGTTTTTAATGATATGATTGGCACACAGAAAGAAATACTGACGAGGCTAGATTTATTTTATTCTGCCCATTTGTTGCGACCAATTTCATACCAACGGTATGCAATCTGGGAAGATGCGCTGTAGACACTGTACGGCACACATGGTACAAAAAAGCTCTTGTATTTCTTCTCAAGGTACACATCCTTCACATAAGGGATATTGAAAATTTCTTGTACTTGTTCTCTGTGGGTCAAAAACTTTGATGTTGTGTTTTCTATTGTCTAATTTTGTGATGTCATAACTGGTGTATGTGGCAGTGTATAGTTTATTTCTTTCAGACCTAATATATCCAAGGCTTTCCCTTACGAGGAACAGAATCTCTCAAGTTTTTTTATGATAAATTTGTAGTGCATGATGAGGTGATGACATTATGAAGTGTTTTGTGATTTCGGTTGTCCCTGCTGTAGATTACATTTCATAGATTTCCAATTCTCCTGGAGAAAATTTATTGGTTGCTTGTCGCTGCTGTTGACCAAAGCTCAATTAGGACATTCCTGAAATGCACATCGGTGATTGACATCACAATCTGCCTCGTATGTTATCAGGTTCTTCCATCCGCCATTATGCTATACCTTGAGCATTACAACAATAGTTTCAAATTTAATGGGCAGTTTTGTTTACCACAGGTGATTACCAGTGGTGACGTGATTGCTTGGTGGATCATTTGAATTCAGTTGGATATATGAATCTCACCTGCTGAGCACACTACCAAATGCAGCTGACTGAGCAAGGAACCTGGAATTTCCATGAATTGGAATATCACTAGTATTAGCTAATGTTGTACAATCAGCCAATAAAAACTTGGGCGAAGGGTTCTTCTCTGTCTGCTCCAAGTTCTGTTGGTGTAGCGCCATTGTTACAGAAGTTAGTGGAGGCCGGAATCGATTCCCTATACTCTATACTACCTGGAAAAGCCCATACCCTGTCATGTTAATACAGTATAGGATGTTAAGCAGGATTACATATCAAGTGACTTATTCCGAGCAAGTAAGGTATTTTCTTGGACAGTTCATATCAAGTCCTTGTCAGTTGGACAAGCCTCGGGCAACACATCAAGCAGCTCCCTAGTCCCGAGCCAGTAAGGTATTTTCTCGGGTAGTTTTTATATGGCCCAGCCTATCGGACAAATATCGGGCAATGCTTGAAAAGGCCATCCATCCCTAGCGAGTAAGGTATTTCTCTGACAATTCTTTCAATCCCTGGCCAGTGGGACAAATCTCGGGCTATATCTGAAAGGCCATCCCTAGTTTCTCGGACATTTCTGTCAAGCCCCAGTCACTTGGACAAACCTTGGGACATGCTTGAAGAGGTTGTCCCTAGGAGTATTTCCTCGGACAGCTCTTTCATGTTTCTTTTCGATCCTCTGGTACTCGGCCAAAACTCTGGCTTTACTTCAAGTGATATTCCGAGAAAGTAGGGTATTTTCTAAGCATGCAATACAAGTAAAGTATGCATTCCGAGAAAGCCAGTGATAAACTCGGTCACCAAGTTACTCGACCTGGGGTTTTACTGAGTGACCTGGCTTTTGTCCGAGATATTATTGACCGGGTAACCTTAGATTTTTTAGGCAAACACATACCGTAATTGTCTGAATGAGTGCCGGGGTGCTCATTTCATTTTCTTCCTTTTAGAAGGGGCGCTCATTTGAGGGGGACACTCATTCAAGCCAGGGTGCTCATTACTAAAAATGTAAAGCAGTTACTAGTAATAGTCAATCATTACAGAAGGTGTTTCTTAACACCCTTTATAAGAAGAAACAAAAGATTATCTAACTGAAGACAGTTCTTTTCTTGATCGTCATCGTTATAAACTATCTGAGTGAGCGCCCATGCACATCATACATTACAAATTTCCAAATGAGCGCCCCTTTCCTGGCTTGAGGGGGGCGCTAATTTAAGCCGGGCCGCTCATTAAATTTCTCAGCTGTCAAGAGGGGCACTCATTTGAGGGGGCTCTCATTCAAGCTGGGGCGCTCTTTCTGATAATTACGGTAAGCATAGAATTGTAGGGGCAGTATTCGATTAGTCTTCTGAAAATAAATGTTAATATAGAGCAAAATTATGACTCAATCTTCATATAATATTTATGCCATTTGATAAATTGAATTTATGAGGGTTTGACCAAGACCTGAATTAAGGGGTGGATAATGAAATACAAGAATTGATCATCAGGATGAAGATAGTTATCTTTCGTTTGATAGTGCCTGTGGCCGAAATTTTTTACAATTAGAGTCCTAGCAGCAATGCTGTTACTTGCGTAAATAATCTCAAAATTTTTAATTTTCAATGTTTCTATCGGAACCTGCCCCTTTAATGTCATATTACCTGGTTCCTCTCATCCAAACTTTGCGGAACTCACTGTGTGCAGTGGTGACATTTGGTGCAATACCTGTTATGAAGGTGTGGTCGTTTTTGTGATTCTGCGGTAGGAGAGTGCTGTGATAGCCCCAATGTAATAAACCTTGTGATTACTGTTGTACTTGTTGATCTTTATTTTTAGGATTTGAAGACCAGTTCAAAAAGTATGGTCGTGGTGACATCAACACTTATGGCACGAAATATGACTTGGGCAGCATCATGCACTACCATGACACAGCATTTTCAAAGAACGGACAAAAGACAATTAAAGTGCTTGATCCATCTTTTTCGGGTGAAATGGGTCAACGGGATAAACTCAGTGCTTTAGACGCACAACTAGTCAATGAGCTATATGGGTGCAAGAAAAGTGGTAAGTTTTTATGAAGCATGATGAAGGATTTGCTTTGCTACTGTACTATCAGTGACAATTCCTGTATGTGAGTAAGTTTTGAAGCAACTTCAGGGTTCTCATTAGCAGGCGGCAGGCGGTGCAAATGATCACACACTTTCAAGCTTGTGCCAGCTACTTTTTGTCAACTTTCTCTCGATTGCGTAGTGAGATTTTGAACTTCATTTCTTATCTGCCAGGTACCTCCTGAATATATGTACGCAACTACTTTTATGATTCTGATGATGAGAACCCTGAATTCAGTGAAACAGAGAATGAACATTTAACCCCCTGAATGGCCAGACCATTTTCGCGAACAACCAAGGACGTATATCTATACATCCTTGCAGGTATCTGCCAACAACCACAGGAATTCCTATAAATAACCATGGCGGTGAAGATAAAGATGGGTAAATGAATCTAGAGGGTGTCTTCACATGTATGTATCTCCTATGATCGTTAGGAGGCACATGCACTTCCTCAGCATTCAAAGGGTTGTGTCATCATGTGGTATAATGAATGTGCATGTGCGCATGGTCCACATAGAACATAATTGCCATGCCCCATCATATAGTGCAGTTTATCAGTAGTTTTTTTTGTCATTTGCAAGTATGTGTCTACTGGGACTAACATGGAGACTCAAGACAGAGTCTGTTTTTTACCAAAAAGGACACAAATTCTGCAAAGTTCTGGCTGGCATTGGAAAATAATTATATATGATTTCAAAAGAAAAAGGCATTTTTCAGAAGATGTTGGAGAGGGTTAGCATAGGACAGCCGGGCGTGTTTCAATGCTAGATTAGGCGCTGATTTATTTCAGATTGTAGAATTACTGTTATGCATGGCTTTTGTTGTGAATAAACATATTAAATAAAATATAGATATTATTAAGGACCGACAAACATTGACTTACCGTGCAGTAGATAAGGGTATACCACATATACAGTACACATCAAAGTACCGGAAGAGATAAGCCGGTATGTACCAGCGGCTTTAAACGACAAAAGAATGCCATCCATACATTGTTAACTCTCAGAAGAGCTTTTTAGTGGACTTCATGAAACACTGGATGTGTAAACAGGAGATTTGGCTGAATGTTAGGAAGAAAACAAAACTGGGATTAAAATCAGAATCAGTTGCTCTTATTCCTTGTCCAATCATACTGTGTTATCGAGATGCAGACTTAACCAAAGTTCTTGATCGGAAAAATATTGATTTTTTAACTGTTTCATGATATCCAAAAAGCCTATAATAATGTTAGGAAAAATCACCAAGTTTCGGCTCTGTGACACTCTAGTTGTATAAGATATAGTCCTTCAAAAAGTTCCAGGAGCTTAATCAACACATTTTGAATAGGCATAACTATGCAACCTAGAGGTGCAGGAGACAGTCGGTTTAAGTTTTGCATCCTCTTGTTGCTGATAGAGGCTTGGTCCTCCCTTACTAATGAGAACGTTATGTAACATTATACTGTGTGGGATAAATCTTCAGCTGAATCCCGGGATATAGATGAATCTGGATCTTTCTAAAGTCTGCCATCAACTTCTTTCCACTTGATTTCTTTTGGTAGATTTTTATGGCCATGCATAATTTTGAGTACTTGTTTGCCAGAACTTCAGAAAGATTGGTAGAGTTGGTCTCTTGGAAAATACTTTTTACGGAACTTACCCTAAAAAGATATCATAATTATGTGTATCTTTATTGCCCTTGTCATCGTACATCGTTTATATGACACAGGACTAGACCCTGAAATAATTTTCCTGTGGGTGAATAGACTGATGTCCTGGAAAGGAAATTTGATAGTGATCAGTTTTTCTGATTTCGTGAAATGAAAGGAAACTGCCACTTATAAGTATACATTTACTGGGCTTGTAAACTTATATTTCGTAGCCCTCTCTTCACTTCATATTCAGCTATTTCGGTAATATAGTTCCACCTACTGATAACTGTTAAAGGTAAAATATGCATCTTAATCCCATCGAAATAAGCATTTGTTTTCGAGAAAATGGCTGTTTTTCAACTACTAGGATTTTATCGCAGCAGCAGAGATAAGCCACAATTTTACGTCACTGAAAATCTTTTTTAATGACAGTAATTAGCATAATGACAATAGCGACTAAAGCAAAAGTGCGCTACAACCAATTAATCAATTAATAAGTTCCACGCTTAGTGGATTTGAACATAAAAAAAAACATAAATGCTGAACAAAAAATGCCCCTGAAATTCGTCAGAACTGATGAAATGACAGAATCCTCAGTTCCTACATCATTTTTATGTAGCAGTTGGTTTAGCGACACTTGAAAAATTTCCGCAGGTTCCCTTTAACCCTATCCACACCGGGGTCATTTTGGCGCTGGTGGTCCCGGGGGGGGGGGCCACCCTCGATGACGTCACTCATTTTTTGCTGACGTCATCAAAATGACGTCACAGCCTCGAAAAATGCCAAAAATGTCGATTTTCGAAAAGTGAGATAAAAATACATTCCAACTCCAAATAATAATGTTTTCTATCATTAATTCCATCAATTTAATGGTATACTCTTCCAAACATTTGTTTCATGACTCTAGCTACAGTCGTTAAAAAGATATTTAAAAAAGTTTAGTAGGGGGGGCCATTATGGCCCGGTGTGGATAGGGTTAAAGGATATCTCTCAGATTTTTACATGATTGATGATGATCCATATGAAATCTCATGTCATTCTGAGTGATTTTCCGCTCAGCAAATGTTTCAATTCAAAGATTTCTTCTTTTACTGTCAAACTTCTCTCGGCTCTCGGCTCTCGGCAGTAATCACCGACGATACCCTAATTAGGCCATTCTCCTGTAATGCAATACAGAGCCTATACTGTTATCGGCTGTCCTCATCTGCAGCCAGGAGAAGTATTTCAGTTTAGTGACTTAGCTAATAGTGTATTTGACGGACCTGCAATGCCTGTGATGGCAGTAATAACAATAAAAAGTCTGCTCTTGCTGTCCGAAACTGCCCGATAATCACTTTTGCCTCTCCTTTGAATCAGGTCATAATCATATGTTCCTCTGCCGAGAACTCTACCGAGTCCTGTCAACTGAACTAGAAACCTGGAATTTGTAGGCAATGTAAAACTTTAAATGAAATCATTGTCTGGGATGCCTAATTTACGTGGTAAATTTTACAAACAGTTAAAATAGAAATCAGGTGATTGTGTTCCTTTAAGGTGGATTTCCACCTGAGCGAAAGTCGAAGCAAAATGAACGGCGAAGCGAATTTTTTCGCTTTGGCGCATGCGCAGTAATTGATTTGTGCGCTGCACGTGTTCGTCGTGGCGAAAAAAATAGTTGTAGCCCATTCAACTTTCTTGAAGCAAAATTTTTCGCTGCGGCGAAAGTTTCGCTTCACCACGACATTCGCTCATGTGGAAATTCGGCTTTAACATTGCTATTATTGCAGATCCTATTGATGGCAATTGGGGTGTCTGGTCTGCTTGGTCTTCTTGTACGAAACCATGTGGCGGTGGAGAACTGAAACGATCTCGAACTTGCAACTCTCCTCCACCTAGTAATGGTGGGAAAACCTGCTCTGGTAGGAGTGTGGAATCCAAGCCATGTAATCCTCAACCCTGTTCTGGTAAGTTGCTAATTTTGTGGTTTTTGAGTTGCTTCGACAGGTTTCAGCAGTTTCTAAGTCTTCATTCTACTTCAACAGCATCTGCTGTACTGTAAACTAAATGTGACAGGCACATCCAACTCTGAAGGCTCTCCAAGGCTTACCAAATTGCACCAACGAATTGATCCTTTGCAGCGTTTGCGCAAACGCTGATTGGTGTGAACAAAAATCTGCTCCCCATAGCTCTTTTGGTAGGGAAGTTGTGGTTCACTAGCACTAAGTGCGAGTTGTGCTTTCCCTCCTTGGCTCCCGTCTCCGTGGCCCATGAAATCAAGCCTTTGTTGGCAATGATTGAAGTCACTTATTCTCTCTGCCGCCCTTGTCATCTGCAAGTTGTTATCTGTAAATATTAACTTCAGACTGCAGAAACAGTTGTCTGAGCCTGATGAGGCCTTCCGAAAATTTCCGTTAAGTTTGTTCGCCCTAGCACCAACTAGGGAGAACGAAATTATGTTCCTGCGGTGAACGGTTTGGGAAGGCCTGCGCAGATACAAAGGACACCTGCAATTTTGGTGATATGGATTGGCTGGTCTCAGACTCCTTAACTTCCTTTGTTGTTGTTCTTAGTACCACCTATTGGTATCACTTTCGGTCATTCAATAATTAGTAATGTCTTAGACGGTCCTCTTCTTCCACGTGTTGCCTTTGTCTGGATGACTGGATTGCATTGGCTTGATTATCTTAAAGAAGAACTCCGACCCCAAAGCAAGTTGTGCTCGGCTGTAAATGCCAATGAATGCCATGAAAATCCCGAATATCAACTCTAAACTTTATTCTCTTGTCATGGTGACAATAAATACCTTTTTACAAATATATCATAAGAAGCCCCAGTAGATGCCCACCGTCTTCCATGTACTTTGCTCTATGATGAGCAACTGAGATAGATGGTATGCAGTTCACGCATTTCCATGGCAACCGGCTAATCCATTGGTGTCAAGCCCAAAAGATGCATTGATGTTCTAATACAATTTCATGTTTTTGCAGAAAATGGAACTCACTGTTGATCATAGAATCGCTGTTTAAGTCAAGCTAAGGTCACTTTGTTTAGGGTCGGAGTTTTCCTTTAAGTGTTTGTTGTTTCTGAGAAACAGATTTCTTTCTTTCTAGGTGACTGTACATTTGAAGAAAACTTCTGCATTTGGGAGAACATGCTAAATGATGATTTTGATTGGAGCAGGTTGAGCGGAAGGACTGGTTCCTCTAGCACTGGCCCCAGTTCGGATCGTTTTGGAAAATCAGGTATGAATGTATTGTGATTGTTGCAGTCTGGATAACTTCATGTTTTCTGTTTTGCCTACTCTGCTAACCTGCCTACAGAGTGAATACTAATCCTTTATCCAGCGAAATCCTTTACGTCCAAAATCTAGGCAATACGTGTTCAATCACATTCTACATGAAATCTTGTTAGGGGGATGTATATCGCATCCAAATTTCTACTCGTTTAGATTATTAGTTAAGAATTTGCGAAACGCTTGGCGGAGCTATTGGAGACTACAGCACGCTGTTGGTACACAACTTTCTTGATCAAGTTGAGGCAAACAGTGAATCTACTTAATGTTTTCTCCTCATGATTTCTCATACAACATTTCATATCATGTACGCATAGAGATAGGTATGTAGAGAGGTGAATTTACCTCCCCCTGCCATAATTGGGGTTAGCAGGTATTTGTCCAAGCACTTTTCTATCACTGGTTAACAGTAGTAGAAACTCAACCTTGAATTCAGTTTTGAAACTCAATATCACTCTGACTGAATGATGCAAGAAAGTTATGTTTACTAATCAACACTGAAGATACACGGTATTTCTCGTGCTTTATAAAAATTCCAACTTTACTTCTATTTGCATCAATGAATAAAAGGATCGAATAGGAAAAGAGGCAAAATTTATACAGAATGCGACAAAAATAGGTTTAGGTAAACATGTCTAATACATGAATAAGCGAGACAAAAAACACATTCACAGACAGTGAGCTACAGACAGGAGCTAGCTACGTAGTCAGCACGAATGCAGTTGACTGTTAAATAAAAGATGTAAATATTTACGATAAACAGATCAACTCGAAATTACGTTCTTGATCGCCCACTTTCACGAACATGCAAAAATCAACACTGGCGTGGTGCGGCCACGTAGTCGTAGTTGCTGTCTTCTTATGCTGTATATCCAGTAATTTACATACCTCTAGTTTTAGCAAATAAGGATTTCTGCGGGGTTGTATCGCATTCCAAGAATATCTTTCCAGTTGTGATTTTATGTCCTTTAGAGGGTAAATAAGCTTTAAGTATAAATGTAAGTAAACCTGTTAACCACAAGTAAAATTTACAAGCATTATTTAGCAGAACAGGCATATAACACATACATTATACAAAAGAAAAATGTTTTATTTAATTGATTGGTTAAAATGCAGAAGCAGGTTCAACCAGAAAAATTCTGTGCTAGGAACATGTTCCTAAAGCATAGCTAAGGTTTTTTTTGTTACCGTAGCTATTATATATTGTTACCTGAAGACTATTCATCAGCACACACAATACATACAGCTCAGTGAATGAGGAGGATAAAAAAGTATTCATATTACGAACTACAAGCTTCAGTTTTCGGGAGTTTGCTTATTTTCGGTCATGTTTATGGGTTTTTGTCAGATACACATATTTTGCTTTGTGTGCCCTTCAATGACTGGAACTTAATTCTTAAACTGTACAAATTCATGTAGAATGGTGTGTTGGTTACAAAGAAATTGATAGTAATATTATGGGTTTTATTTGCAGTAATTTGTTTTGGTTTTAATTGATGTCTGGCGTATTTTCCAAATGTCATATACTATCAATCGTTTACAGTAGGTAGCGCAGAAAGACATCAAAACTCTATTCCTTTGAGTTTGAAAGGTAAGTTGCGATATTTTTACCAGAAATATGATGAAGCGTATGCAAACCTTTTAAAAGAAAACAGATCATAGTTATTCAAGGACAACTTCATGCCAAAGTAAACATCACAGGGGTCAAGATAAGGTCCTGCAGCAGGACATTCCGGATGAAAATTCAAAACGTCCGGATGCTGATGGGGACAATTTCTCCTAAATATCCGGATAGTTTCTACTTTGACACTTGTGTCACCTAATTCTTTGTTAGTAAACCTGTATTACATACATATTGATTGAAAAATGTCTGGATGCTCTAAATTCTCTTATTTTGACCCCTGCATCATTCCACCTTCTTATTTGATAACAAGATTTTCCTGGGAATTCGGGCTTCATATTGGGATCAAAACTAAGAAATATCCTAAGGGTTTCTATATGTTTAAATG
>JAOBRC010338571.1:0-12962 GCA_027575255.1 Scolionema suvaense
AGAAACGGCCGTGTTTGCCAACCCCCTGGAAAAATTACGGTTTTCACTATTATCGCACACTTTCGCCTGGTGCGTATTGATTTTTGGGTTATATAACAAGGCAACTGTGACTAAATGGGTCTTCCTAATGTAGTTTTATGCTTGTTGAGGTTCCTCAACCACAAAATTACCAACCAGTATGTTAATACTGCACACATGAAGGGATACATGTTGCGAAGTTATGCACACTGCGCTGAACTCAATTTCCAAAATCTTTCAACCCCCCCTGGAAAATCTTACCTTGCCCTTTCCTGGCAACCCCCACCAAAAATCAAAATTTTTCCTATCCCCCCCTTTCCCCAAATTTGAAAAAATTTTTAACCCCCCCCCCCCAGTAGAAAGGGGGAGAGGACGCTATGCATCAGCATAGTTAATGACAACCTGTTGATGTTTTATCATCTGTAAAGTGTGCACGACACCATGAATTATATTCCTACTTAGTAGTTTCGTGGCTGCTGCTTCACTACAACCAAAGTTATGGAGGGGGCAGGACTACTAGCCCCCAGGATCTGAGAAGCCAAAAAAAACCCGGGTTAAGCCTGGCACCTGGCAAAAATAATGAAAAAAAACAAACTTTCATCAATTGGACTATGGCAGGAATGTGACATGTGGTGCATTGAGTGAACGTGTTATTTTTTACCCAGAACTTGATATCTATATATATGGCCAGAAGTTTGAGTGAGACATTTTATCTTAGTTTGCGAAAAATGTGTTGACATGATCCATATATTATTTTCTCCAGGAAAGATGTTCTTCACCATGCTGTTAAATGGGACTCCCGTTTTCAGTTTCCTTGCAAGCTTTCAAGTGCTCCAAGTGGGGTGCTTGATACATGTTTGTGTCGAGTATCTGTGCGAAAGGTATGCTCTGATTGTATTGATGTGTTCTCATAAAGCTGTGGATTTTATGCCTCACCAACTTTTGGTCGTAAGCACCAAACCCTCCCAAGGCAAAGACGGGTACGGTTTCAGTAAAACTTGGTATAGTGGGTGATCAAGTGAAGCAATCCAGAGAATGTGATGCTACAGTTCCTTATTATATACATGTTTCAATCATGGTGTCGATCCTTAATGTTATGAAAGATTTTAGTGGCTGGCTCATCAGAATATACTATAATTGATTCCGTTTGCTGTTTAAGCAAGCCCTGTTTTAGAGAGAAAAAGCATCAGAATACCAGGTGCTACCCTTCTCAATATCGACTGAAAAGTGTCCTTTTTGGTCATATATATATACAGTCTGCTTTAGCGAAGTCTTGGGGAAAAGCTGACTCAAATCTGCTCTTTTTTCTCCATTTCGGATGCTGCCTTCATATTCTAGAATAGGCCCTGCTAAGACTAGTTGCTTTGACACAATCAAAAAGGCTTTAATGTTATATGGTTAGCTCATTACTCTTGTCTTTTGTATTTTCACTCTCGTTTGTTCTTTGTTTGTTCGTACATATTTTTGTGTGAGAAAACACCCATATGTAAATATCTTATTCAATGGTAAAGATGTACAACGAATCTGTCTATCTACAAATTGTCCATCAAAGGTGCACATTAGTGCTATTTACCTTTCTGTCTTTCATAAAATATTGCATTAGTTACGAAGTTTAAGCTTCTTAGTTATGAATTCTTTTGTTATTCTTTGTGGCATTAAAACTCAGCCTGGATTTACTCTCAGATTGTTCGTAAGTTTCAGACCCTGAAATAAAACAAAATGGTCCACCAGTCACAGTCACCGTTAGAAATGCACTTTCTGCCGGTCAATTAGACATTCTGCTGGTCAATACTATCCAAGTTGCAAAATGTTGTGGAATCAATGGCTCACTCCTCGCAATCAACTATTAAACAAACATATAGAGGCCCCCAACGCTCAACATCTGTTCTAGGAAAGGTGATCTGCTTTTCTTTACAAAGATCGAGCCAATAAGGGTAAATTTTACCAAGAACATAGTGCTGCCTTTAAACTGTCACGTGACGTAAAAAAATCACTGATGACGTCATTAATTTTTGCTGACGTCAGCAATTTGTGACGTCACCTGGATTTTCGGACCAAAATTTTCAAAGATTTTTTTGTTTGTTTTTTTTTTTGCATCAGAATTGTTCCTAGAGCAACTGGGTACTTGTTTTATGTGTTTAAACTGTCATTTTTGATGTTTTTGTTTAAAAATTGTAGTAAAAATGAGCAAAAATCACGATTTTTGTTAAATTTGGCTATCAGTGGCCTTCCAGAATTTGCCCACATCTCCGGACCCCCGGGGGGTGTAGCCTTGAAATTTGGCCTGGAAGTCCCTAATATAATTCTAATGAAAGCCCTAAAGTGGTAGCTCTTCAGCTCTTTCGGTTTAGCGTCTAGAATAAAAAGTTTCACTGGGGGGCTAACCCCCCCCCCCCTACCAAATAGGGTTAATTATTGCTGTCTATGCACAAAGTGATAGGATTCGAAGATGATTAAGATATCTAGTGACCAGTAAGTTTCAATAAAAGATCAAGCAGGATATGTGCAATAAGGTGCACGACTTTCTTCTCCAGTTCGTCTTGGTCAAGCTGACGGACGCAAGCGATGTTCCTGCCGGTCAAAGAGCAAAACATGCTGGTCATCGACCAATGACTGTCTGTTATTTCAGGGCCTGAAGTTTTAGGCAAATTTAGGGTTTGTGTTCTAGTAAGTACTTGTTCTTTCAAAAAGTAAGGTTTGAAAGATTTGCATAGGATTTTTTTATGGCATCCAGTTCTTTTGTCCTTCAGGAAGTGAAAGGTGGAAAGTCACACGAAAAAGTAAGCAGTAGAATGGTGTTTTTGTGTTTGTCTTGTTACTGATACTGTTGCTGCTGTTTGTGTTCCATGGTTTTATTCCTTACAAGGATCTGCTTTTCAATTGGTGTATCAAGTATCAAGTCAAGTACATATTTGTGTCAAAAAATAACAAATCATAAACGCAGGAAATACATACATCATCATATCGCAGTTAATCCGTCCGTAATCAGCAGAAACAAACAAATGAGAAAAAATCAAATGACTTGTCAGGATTTTGCGGAGGATTTACTGTTTAAGGCAGGGGCAGGTTCACGAAAGAACAAAGCCTGTTCAAGGAAACTGCGCCCCTTAGCTCTATTATCTGGTGAAGTTGGCTGCATGTCAGACAAAAGACTGATCTCCCATTCCCTGTTGTCTTGGCACCTTGAAAGATATATGCAGATGTTTTGTAGGCATCCTGGATTATGCAGGTGTTGAAATAAAGGCCAACTGTCCTCTTATTCAAGGATGGATTCCAGTTGGCTGACTTGTAAATTTGAAAACAAGGAGGAAGAGGTCTTTTTTAGTACAATAGAGGCAAGGTGTCACAATTCAAGCTGAAGTTTTGTTTTAAGAACTCCCTTTTGCATTGAAAACAGCTGGGTTCATAAAATATTTTCATTTGACCCATTATATGTGTGCCTAACTTAATTTGTAGTTACTAGTACCAACAAATAGTTGTGGAAAGTAGTTAGTTAGGGTTAAGTTAGACTTAGTCAGAAAAATTGCTATAGATATCATTTCAAAAGTGTTTCGAAAGAATAACTTTCTTCAGGGAAAGCCCCCATTCTCAACCAATCGTTTATTGGGATTAGAACCACGTGATTAGTGAGGTGTCTTTCTCTACATAGACTGCCGCGGAATCGAGAGAGAATGAGTGACACATGTGGTTTTTGTTGTTTTTAAAAAGTTGTTAAAAAGTTATCAAATAGTTATTAAAGTGGAAAATTTGAGTTTTTAAAAAGTGAAGATATATATATATGGATTGTAATAGTGTGAATATTGATATCTGCGTCAAAGTGTGAAATGGGGAGCAAAACAAAAGTCCAGTATTTGTTGTGAGTTGATGGGGTATGTTGTGTATTTTGGGGGCACTTATTCCTCTAGACTAGTACCTGCTACAACAACATTTGCCTCATTTTAGCTTGGATATGTCGATGTAAACCTTGCTGAATGTGCAGGTGCTGGTTCAGTGTCGAAAAGATACATTCTACAAGGTTATAATGAAAGTAAGAAGCATCGTCAAGACAACTCCATCTTGAAGGTATTACATTTTATTCCCATCCTATGTTTTCCGTGCTTCTTTCGCTGTTTTTGCCTGGCTGTCAAGGCCATCGTCTGTTGTCCGTGGGTATTGGTTTCCTCAAAGAATGCTGATTTCACCGTGGATTCTGTGTAATCCAGCTCTCGGTTTGGTGGTGTTGTCATTAGGCCACGGAAAGTTGAAGTTTCATTATGCATCCGGTGGCACTTTTCTGCAATTTATTTTTATAGCATTTCTAAACAGTCTTGCTTCTCTCGCTGTTTTTACGCAATGCTGAACGCTCAGGCGACATTCAATAATCTCCTGCCATAAAACCTTGATTAAGCACTGCGACGCTTATTGAAAACTCCACTTCCTTATATAATATTCTGTAAATTGGACACCAGAGACCTGTATTTGGATTTGTATGCACTCTGTTGCATTGCATAAACATCAAATAAATTGCCACACGCATCTTGTATTTAAAGGGAAATAAATTGCCGTTCACATGCCTAAATAATAAATAGTTATACAGCATTTTTCGAACTGAATAAGTACTTATACGGGCAGTTTTGAGTAGCAAGTGATTTTGTCGAGGCGGAGCTGAGACGCCAATCACTTGATATTTAATACTGTTCTGTATGAGTAATAATTCAGCTTGATAATTGCCTTATAAGAATTTTGTGTGACCTCACCGTTTGTTTTAATTGGTGGATAGATTTATGGAAAAGCGCTTACTGCATAATTAGTGTTTCTACTTCATTCATTGGATACTTAAACACAATAGCGCATATTCGCCCTATCATGTACCAGATTTGCGTGCCGAAACAATTACATTAAATTCTCATCAACATGGGGGAGAAGTCAATTAAAATATGCATTGGAAGACGTCAAGAAAGTGGCTCAATAGACAGGCAATCTAAGACGACTGGATTTTGTAGCATTCACTTACCATGGGACAATGACTATCAATTGAGTAGTAATTGATGTAATTTCTACGTACGTGACCTGACCTAGGATTTGCAATTGCAATCATTTTGCTTTGCACGTTAGCATACGAAGCATTCCAGTCAATCCTAAAAAATGTTGTCTTTTAATTTAATGCAAGTTTATATAATCCTCTGCAATCGCTGAAAATTTCCTTATAACAATCATTTAAACTTTATATTTCACTTTCTTCGTAACATCAACAAATGATTTGCACAAGAGCTCATTTCTCATCTGATGTTCAATGAATGAACCCTCTGTCATATGTAAAAAATTTGTCCGAACATTAAGATGATTGACAGCATCCAATACAAAAATATGACCGTATAAGTTAATTGACTTGTCGTATTCTAATTATACGGTCACTTTTTGAATCCCGAGGTCATATAAGCCATTTTACGCACACCGAAACTTCAACTTTCCCTGGCCTTGAAAGTGTATGGTCGTTTCTGGTGGTTTGTTGCTGACCATTCATTGTTAGTTGTTGTATGTCTGCCTGCTGGCATTTTTTATGTGCTGCTTGTGCTGCTTATTGCATTTGCTACGCATTACTGCCTGCTACAAGACTAGCTGGATTCACATTATGCATCCCTGTGCATCCAATGCTAGACGTAAGTTGTTACATAATGTTATCTGTATCAAACTTGTCTTTTGTTCCCTTTTCGGACGGTCCATTAAAGTCGCACACTACAAATTGGCAGTGCCGTTCCATTTTGCGATTCAATATGAGCAAAAGTAGACAATGATATATATGAGCTTCTATAGCTCTTTCAACTATGTAACTTCCTTTTCTGATGAAGTTTTGATGGAAAAACCTCTTCGCTCAGCCCTATCAATAGCTCGCCTATCGTAGGGGACACAAAACCATGAATATTTCCTGAAAAGGCCTTACTGAAAACAGTTGAGCACTTCTCCGAGTCCGATTCTCTCTTATCATCTTAGTAGGATGTGCAGCAAAACTACAAATCAAACTGTGGCCCATGTTTTTCTGTTCATGCAGTTGTCGCTCAAGCTCACTAACACTATAAGTACCGCTTCCTTTTTAAACCACTTTAACTCCCCCAAAAATTGGTTACACCGAGAAGACCCAGTTCAGGAATACCTCAGTCCGATGTGAACGTCATGGACACCAGTTATCTTGGAAAGAAGAATTCATCATGGAACGTCAGTCTGTGTGATTGTTGAGATATTCCCCTTCCCCACAATTCATTGAGAAGACTCCCCGTGCTGGGGCCACTGTGTGTATGTTTGTGTAGTAGGTTTCTTCTATGACCCCCTATATTAACCTATCAATCTGGCAACCTATTACAGCTATGCATCACTGAGGCTGAAAATTAAACATCATCTTGCTGAAGAACATTTATGTTGCATATATTTTTTCAGATTGTTGTGACCACTGTTATGGTATGCTTATAATGAATATTACCTGATTTATATTATTATTTTTCGGTTACTATTTTTGTCCTTATATTTTTTCATAAGAAACATATTTGTAAAAAGACTTTGTTCCAAGAGCTCTAAAAAGTTAGGAAATTTTATTGCTATTATAATATACATCTTATTGACCAAGAATGTTTAAAGAAAATTTCTGCGGTTCATGAACTATGTCCTTTCCTTATACAACGATAGAGCTACTGTTATGCCCTGCTTCAAATGTTTATGAGGTTTGCGATAGGCATAAAACTTGAAGCTAGGTTCCTGTTATATGATATAAATACAAGGTTGTACAGAGCTAACTAGGTCCTGCTAAATGATCGGGAAAGCAATTCTGATAGTTCTCCAAATATTTATGGCTTCTCTGACTCATTGCACTCATATGTTTGTAAGATCATGACTCCCTGGGTATTGTTTTGAACAGATTGTTGTTTTGAGTGAAACAGGAAGCAGAGCGGATAATTTGATGTCAGTTATCCACAAAATGATTCTTCTGTTAATATGGAGCCTTGCCATTTTGATTTTTTCAGTTGCAAGTCACCATGGCTTTGACTTCTGGAGACCCACTGTTCAAACCGTGAGTATTTTTACGTTTTCTCCATAATCTATTTGTATTCCTTACTTTCTTGGTACTCAAATGACCATAAATTTGTTTTGAGTTGAATAGAATGTTTCGGACATGTGGCTATCATGTGCAAGTATAAGTGAATCACTAATTATGTCGGATAGTATCGTAGTTGAAAGTAATGTATCAACTTTTACAAGATGTAAACACTAAGCTCCCAGATGCAAAAAAGAACCCATGTGATAACTACTTCTTCTCCCCAGCTTTGCACAAATATTACGAAAGCATTAACTTACAGATTTCAAAATATTTTCGGAAAGTAAACGAGAATAAGCAGGAATATTAATTTCTACAACTACTTTATTTAGATAATCTTTTGGTGGAGAAACTTAGCAAATTTCGTGAATTTGGGTCTGCTTTGCTAAAGTTTGCCTCACAAAATTGTTCATTAATGTCCACACCCGAAAATTTACCTTAAGAAATTTTTCCAAAACATGATTTCACGAAAGTTTATTAGGTCCAATGTTTATTTTCTTTGGATCTTCATAGCACTAAAAATTCAATATAGGTAACTATCAGGAGCATAGCTCAAACCATATCAGGCGAATGGGAATGAACTGCACATATCCAAATTTTGCCAAAAAGAATAATCCTATTTACATTTATTTTATACATGATTAACTGCGACTTAGGTCTCGCAGAATCACAAGTTTTTTTGCTCTTCACGAAAGTTTGTCTCCCGAATTTTTTGTGATTTACCGATGCACAAAGTTTATCAAAAAAAATTTGCTAATATGTGACCTTGCGCAAAAGTTTCAAAGAATAAATTATATATTGTGCCATTTGCTGTTCTTTCCTTGGCGCTATTGTGTTTTATGTGGCATTCCATTGCAGCGTCTTGTGTTCTATTCTCTTTGTATAAGACACATGCAGCATGTTCGACATCTTTGGTAGTGTTATTCTTGATTTTCATCTTTTCCATGATAGGCAAGTTTCATCGCAAGATTCGCTATTACAGTCAGTCTCTACTTCACCTGACCAAACTCGTGCATTATCTGATCAAGTAGCAGGCACAGGAATGTGTGCGACAGCAGCTGCAAGCTTGGACAGTGACGATATAATCGTTCGATCTCAAAGTGATACGTTTGCACGCCCTGAATCAATGGACAGTCCAAGGTTGCAGCATTTCCGAAGTCCAAGCTGTGGGAGTAACAAGCTGTATGGTGCTGCAGCTCTACACAAGAGGTTTGTGTCCATTGTGTGAAGAGCATTGTTTGTTAGACTCTTCCTTCAGTGGAATAATCCTATAAAATGAGGACTGTCTGTCCTTCCTCCTGTCTGTCATCTACGCATTTTCCCGGATAACTGCTATATGGATTTTTCTGAAATTTGGTGTGAAGGTGGCAATTAGGGAAGAGCGACGAAGCTGGAAGTTTGAAAAAAGCTTTTTGTTTGGCTTGCGGGTGGCAATTTATGCCCCGAAATTGCCATTTTTTAGGGCTTTTTAAGAAATATTTGAAGATTCATTCATTATATTTATTGTAATTTTTTTGTTTGCAACTCCAGGGCAATAATAGTTATATTATGGACCATGTGTCAGATCTGGGAAAATTCTTATTCGACTTGCGGGTTGCAATTTATGTCCAAAATCGGCGATTTTCAGGGGTTTTTTCCGAATATGTGAAAAACCTGTCGTCCAATTTGTGCCACTTTTGGTCTGGGCAACTCTACATATATCATGAACCATATGTCATGCCTCGGGAAAATCTCGTTCAGCCTGCAGGTAGTAATTTACGCCCAAAATTGGCTATTTTCAGGATTTTTCCAAATAATATCGGAAACGGTGAATCTGATTTTAGTAATTTTTGGTGTGAATCTTTGAATTAACTCTGCATATGTTATGAACCATGTGCCATGTCTCGGGAAAATCTTTTTATGCTTGCAGGTGGCAATTTGCGTCTGAAATGGGCTATTTGCAGAGGTTTTTCCAAAACGGTTCATTCGTTTTTTGTCATTTTTGGTGTGATTCTTAGGGGCAACTCTGTGTATGTTATGAACCTTGTGTCATGTCGGGGGGAAATCTCGTTAGGCTTGCGGGTGGTAATTTACGTTCAAAATAGGCCATTTTCTATTTTTTTTCCAAATATGTCAACCAGTGGTTCTTCCGTTTTTTGTCATTTTTGTTGTGGATCTTTGGGGCAACATAGCTTTGTTATGGCCCATGCTTTGTATCTTGGGAATATATTGTTCAGCATGTGGGTGGCAATTTATGTCAATAATGGCTGTTTTCTGAGTTTTTCGTAATATTTCAAATACTGTTCATCATTTTTTGTCATTTGTGGGATGAATCTAATGTCTCGTCTAATGACGAGCAAGAGAAGAATTATCTTCAGTCAGATATTCTTTCTTTGCTTTCTGTAATAAGGAAGTTGACAAACACGTTCCGTAATGATTTCAAAATTAAGAAGATTACTAGTACCTACTAATGATGTTATGAGCCCCCCCCCCCCCCTCCTCCCTTCTGAAACGTAGAAAATTGAATGAGCACCCGGTGCTTATTCAGATAATTACAGTAATTGTTGTTTACATGTGTTTTTTGTCCTCTTAAGTCTTTCTTTATCCTGATGCTCCTTTGACTAGTGGCAGTGGATCATGTGGCCATCTGTATCTAATATTTAATGGCACTGTTCATATTCTTTTGAAAGACCACCATATTCATGTGCAAAAGACATTTTTCTTAGATTAGTGAGCTATTCTGTTGTGCCTCTTCTTGTTTTCAAAGTGTTTAGAGAAATGCAAAATTGAGGGTTTTTTTTTTTTTTTATTTGGTTTTTGTCGAGAAGGGCAGAGCCTCAATCTTTGTGCTAGGTTCGAGCTTGATCTCGTAGGTTTTGGGTTTTCTTGCTTCTCTGTTCAGTAGTTTTGTTGTTTGTTTTGTTTTTTTTTGCTTTATGTGGGGGGCAATTCCCAACATTGTATTAAACATTTTGAATTCAGTTAACAAAGTGAAGGTCTTGTCAAATCCTGGAATTAGTTTCTGCCCTGCCTTTCACTTCATAACTCAGTGCTAGGTTTTACAAACCCCCTACTGGCATGTTAATGTTGGAATTCACTAATACTAACAATTGCCTGCGGGTTTTTAAGCTTCAGTCTTATCAGTAGACGGTAATTTTCCTGCATAATGAGGCATCCCAGAACCCTGAACATTGAGACAAATTATGAGAAATTCTCATATTTGTGGACAATCAAAATATGCCGGCTAATTGTATGAGAGAAGAAGATAATTTGTGGATTTCGGATGAAAAACTCTAGTTATTAATTTTAGGAACTTAACGTTTTCCAACGTTTTCCTTGTGAAAAACGGTATTTAACGTAAGCAAAGTGTGGAAAATTCTTAATTGTATTGATGGGAAGAATATGTAGCCAGCTCATTGAGACTGAAACGAAGTTAATTTTAAACAATTTTTTGGATAGCGTTGCACCCAGAGTCTCTCAAATAACTTCTTTACTTTGCAAAATCTGCTCTCAGCCTAGAAATCAGACTTGTACTATCTTATTTAAAAACTACAACAAGAGTGAGTTTACAGCATGTAATACGAAAAATGTTTTGTTGGTAGAATTTAGTCTAGTTCTGACGATAGCATATATCATTTGAGGCATTGAAGTTTCTGGGGGGGGGGGGATATATTTGACAACGTATGATACACAATTATGAGTTGTTAGTATCCTTTGCTTACATGATTGCAATTTTTGATTGATTTTGTTACAGATCGTCATCCAGCGGACAGCATATGCTAAGTCATTCTCGTCAGTCATCAAACTGTATCCTCTTCAACGAGCGAATGATTCTCAGTCAAGCTTTCTTTTGCTTAAGTTTGTCAAGTGATGATGATATTGTCTTCTTTTACTGTACCATTGCATTGACAGGCCTTGTCACAAAATTTTTGTTGCTCGTGCTGTACATATAGCGAGGGCTTCTTATGCTTTATCTATAGGTTCTATACCCTATATGCCGAAATGCCTCGAATATGTGCCCCCCTCAAATAAGCGCCTTCTTGAATAAGTGTCCACCCTAGAAGTGAAATTTAAGCATAAGCGCCCCCCACGAATAAGCGGCCTTCCTTCGAACTTCAGAAACGGGCGCTTATTCGAGTTTTTGACATGGATGTAATCGAAAAGTAATTTAGCACGTAATGTTGAATAAATAATACAGCTTTGTTTTTTGTTCTTATTGTTTTCCATTGTAACATGAGAACTTTTTTCTTTCTTAATAAACTTCCGAATCTAATTTTTAAATAAGCGCCCCCCTCGAATAAGCAACCCGCCCTGTGAGGCGTTACTGTAGTATGAAATTACATTTAATTATTTTTCTTATGCTCTAGGACATTTGGTTTTACAGTTCTGGGAGTCAAATAAGCATGTTTGATGTGAGATATTTGAGGATAAAAATAGCGCGCCTAGAGCGTTGTCGGTGTGTGCCAGTGTGTGCAGGTGCTATACATAGCAGGCCTTACAAGGAAAGGCCTGATTGTATTCCCCTGTATATAATTTTGTTTCGTTGACCAATTTATCTTGTTCTATTTTTGTAGAGATAGTATGCGAAAGTGCATGATGGCCCTTTCGTGTATTTTTAATTATGCTTTTCACTAGAAGTGTACAATTTTTGTCTGTAGAGTAATATGTGAGCCAGACGGTTTGATTGTTTTTCTGCTGTTTTTTTTACTCATTCTTTAGTGGGTGTGTTCTACAAAATGAGGTCGTCCTTCTGTCCATCCACTCAATTCATTTTCTGAAATATGGCTTGAAGATGACAATCCACAGTCAAAACAAAATGATGAGGACTTGATGTTTTGATAAAATGAGCAAATAATAGCCATTCTTAAGGGTTTTCCAAAGTATGTAATGTCTGCTGTGAAACTTGAGATAAACAGTTGTTACCATTTGTCATGTCTGGAGGAACTAGGCTTAGGTGTGGCCATGCATGCCCCTTCCCCCAAATGGCCTTTCTTTAGGTTTCTTTTCAAAAGTGTTTCTTTTATTTCCTATAAGTTTTGGTCGGAGCCTTGAACGCATTTGTTGTTATATTTGTGGACATGTGTCGTCTCTGACAAAACCCTTGTCCGCGTTTTGGTGTGAAAGCTTATCAATCACAATTCTGGGTCATTTTGTGGGCATTTTGCCTGCTCACTGGCCAGCAATATGCGCTCATCCGCTTGCTTTCAATCGAGACGGTGATCTCTCAAAGAGTCTGCGTAGGCTAATGAGCATTGTTTCATGTCTGAGAAAGTTGTTGTTTGCCTTACATGTGGCTATGTTTTAAACAGAAGTAGCCATTTTTCATTGTGTTCTGGAAATATTTGAAGATCGTTTATTACTTTTTGGGGAATATTTGGTGTAAATTGTGCAAACAACAGAAGTGAGCTTATGATCCGTATTTCATGCAAGCGAAGAGTTCTGTTTTGCTTGAGCATGGCTGCTAGTGTCCTAAGGTAGTCATTTTTCATTGTTCTAGTGTGAATGTTGATTGTTGGCACGGTTTGTTGTATTAACCCTATTTTGTCAGGGGTCAGACGACACAAACCTTCCACAAAAGTCTCATAACTTTTGTCGACCTGGCCACATGAAATTTTCAGAGAATCTTCTTCGATAAATTTTGTTCACACTGAAGAAAGATCTGTGATAACTCGCTCTACTTGTGGATGGTCTTGCTCTATGATTCATGAGTAAATTTGTACACTAGTTGGCCAACTTGTTTGATTTTCGATCGTAACAGAGTGAGTGAAAATGAATGAATTCTGCTGATACGTGACAAAGGATTTTCACGTTTTGTAGCGAATTGTAACTGAGCAGTACGTAATTGATTGTCTTGTGCTTGTAGGGGTTCTCATTGTTTCTTTTAGGACTGAGATAGATGAAT
>JAOBRC010338682.1:0-20424 GCA_027575255.1 Scolionema suvaense
AGACTGTTGGGCCGGATCAAATCATGGTCAGCGGAGTAGAAACAAACATGGCTGACCCTCCAAAATCAAAACAATCCGCCGCTTAAACTTTCAACGATCTAATTCATACAAATATTCTCTTATAAGCTGCGATTTACATCTACCTGCTCTCTCATGGATGGTAGCAAAGCTTTGAAGTCAAAAGATGACAGGTTCCAGGCAGGAATGCTTTGTTTGCATGTGTTTGCTTCACGCAGTGTGGTTTAACCACTGTAAACATTGCCGCGAGTTTCTTTGTTTTGGACTCAGTCATCCAGCTGTACAAACTGACTCCGCAAATGTAGTGGCTGAGTAACTAAGCACATGAAAGGGAGGCTCTGATCCGGCCCAACAGTCTTTTCGCAGACATTTTCAGAGTAGGGATCAAACAGTTGCTAGTTGAACCATGTTGCTGCATGCTTTTCTCACGTTGGTACTCAGCACTAACTGCTCCTAATATTAAGGACTACACAGCGACAAACAGACATTGTACCGAAGTGACCAGTCCGTGATCCGTTCTGTCATTGAGTGTTCCAAATTTTGATCTGCAGAGGAATCACGGGTCTGCTGTCCAACATTTCAGCCGTTTCTCTGCATCTGCACTTTTCGACTTACTATTGTCTCAAAATTTTTTGGGAAAAAGATGTTCTAAATCTATTGTTCCTCTACAATCTAAACGTTGTGGCAAGATTTATTTTTGTTGAAGAAATCTTTAACAAATAGTGCACATCAGCAAAAATGGTCACAGTGTGCTCTGTTGGGCTTCTTGACATTGACAATGAAAATTTCTGAAGTTCTGTGCGAAGCTAGTCTTCAGAGAAATTGTCAGAGCACACGCACCGCAGTTACAGGAACAAATAAAACAAAAATAAAACATAGCAAAAAGTCTAGTTGACCTTAGAAGTTCAGATTTGTCCCGGGCTGACCACACCCCTGACAGTGCAAAGGAGACCCTACAAATAAAGAAGCTCCAGCGCTCAAACTTGGCACAAAGGTACCTCTGGGTATACTCTACCATAGCCAAAAACCAGGTACACACAAAATTTAGTCCCTGTTGCAAGTGCGTAGAATAAGATCCTCAAATTTGTTTTGGTATACTGACATTTCTTTCAGCAGGCACGAAGAAAGTTGATGGCCTTCAAAGGGCCATTTTAGGTAAAACTGTCAAGTCAAGGAACATCAAATCTATATATCTCATATCTACATTTAAACGGATAAAATTTGTCTCACGTGACTGGACCCTATTTTAATACCCTGCAAATAATAAAAAATTTTCTCAAATTTGAACACAAAAATTAATCTGCCTTTGCACCTTCTATTTCACTCTTTACAATTTTTATTTCATTGTGACAAAAGTCCTTCTCCCAGAGGAAGGGGCAGGGGGGAGGGAAAGTACTCCATTTGCAGCAACCAACTCATAGCTAGGTAGCCAGATAAGTAGAGTGCATTTTTTGATACAGTAGGTACCTAGATAACTTATAGGAGCAAGCAGATTAACTGCGTTAACCAGGCCGTCTACACTCAACGTGATTTACCTTTCAGCTTTGTAGTTGTGCACCACCACAAGGTAAAGCGCCTTGTCTACGTCGCTAATCACACTAAGCTATGCTTGAGAGGGAACTTTCATAATCTATTCCTCTAGTTTCCTCATGTATATGATAGATCGCTACAATTCGGCCTGGCAGCTACCTATAGCCATAGCTAGATAGGTATGAAAGCTCTGAAAGCGCGCACGTCCTCCATCTTGTCCTGATCGTGAGTAATGGCGGCGGACTGCTGAATGAAAACTGCGCCTGCGCACTACCCATTTCCCTAGTGCAAATCGTTCAAATTTCGTGCAAATCGTTCAAATTTTGTGCAAATCGTTCAAATCTTGTGCAAATCGTTCAAAACTTATTGTTATTATTATTATTATTATTATCACTTACTTCAAAGTTGGCGTTAAATATACTGTACAGCCATAATTTGCAACATTGCCAAACTAGGCTATTCATGCCAACTATGTTTAAAAATCTCTATGCATAAAATACATTCGCCAAGGATAAAATATCGCATAAAATACATTTATTGCAACCGTTGGAATAAACTTTTCATAATAAACTTCATAGACATGTGAATGTAAAATATAAAGAGCAAATTTAGTAATCTTAAGCAGAGGATCGGCTTCAGAAGAACAAGCACCTAAATATATCCAAGACCTAAAAACATATTTTTTGCACAGTGTACAAGTACATCCGACCGGTCTCCACTTCCATATTTTGGTTTTAAATTCTTCCAAAGTTTCTGACTTCCGAACGTCTAAAGGAATGACATCCCATAGTTTTTCGCCTCTATATGAAATTGAATTCAGACCATACCTGGTAGTCCGCGGATTGTTGGATTTTACATTTGATCTATTTCTGAGGTTGTATGCTGCTTCATTGTTTGGAAATACCTCTTGCATGAATGGAGGGTTAAGACCTGCCTTAGTCTTAAAAATTTCAATCGCTAGTGTTTGAAGATTCCTGTCATGGATAGCCACTGAGTTATCTCGATCGAGTAGTTCCTTGTAAGAGCTGCTATAGTTCTTATAAGCAATTCTTAATGCTCGCTCTTGCAGTGCTTTGTAAAAGTTAGCTGTTTGTCAATCATGACTCCAAGTAGCTTCTTTCCTTAAGAGTAAAAGGTTGTATCATCAGCAAAGTTACAGATATCAGATTCAATTATCAAGAAAAACAAGTCATTCAAGTAAATGTTAAAAAGGAGAGGTCCCAGTACAGATCCTTCCGGAACACCACACAAGAGCTCTGACCATGAACTAAAAGTATTATTGATTTTAACACGTTGCCATCGGTCTGTCCATTAATATAAAAGCAGACGACAAGATGTCAAGTCAAAGCCATAAGCAAATAATTTTGCAATCAAAAGATTATGATCAAGCGTATCAAAAGCTTTGGATAGATCCATAAAGACCGCACCAACGAACCCACTAGAGTCCAAAGCCTTACGAAAACGTTCAAGCAACATCAGAAGAGCATGCTGAGCATTGACGCCTTTCCTAAAACCACATAAATATGGAGAAAGATGCTTGTTTATAAAGTTCGAAACTTGTTTGTGCATAATGCGTTCAAAGACTTTGGAAGCGATAGGGAGTACGCTGACAGGTCTGTGACAAGCACATAATTACGTTCCAGCTTTGCCAAGTATTGTAGATTCGTGCACTGTTCATCGCTTCACAATCAGGTTTTAATGAGCCCCTACTCATCTTATACCTTGGGTTCTCACTTACCAGTAGCAGCCGGTGGGATTCGAACCCACAACCTTGTGTACACAAGGCGACCGCGCTACCACTGAGCTATTCCAGAGCCCATAAGGTTAGGGCGGATATTGGCTGGTCATTCCTCTGAGTTTATCTACTTGCCTTCTGCACACAAGGTCGAGGGTTCGAATCCCACCTGCAGATACTGGTAAACGCGAAAACCCTAAAGGCTAAGACGCATCTAAGACGAGTAGGGCCTCAGTAAAACCTAGCACTGAGTGATAGTGAAACAATGAGCAGAACACGAATCTACGTTTTGAGAAGACCTTTGCTTCGTCAATTGAATTTCCACGTATGCTTGTACAAGTGGATCATTCAGAGTTTCTCTACTGGATTTAGGAAGAACATGGTTTTTCATTTTCTATATATGAGACCTACTTTTATTCAGACATAGAGTCATCCACTGCTGCATTTGTCCAGTAAGAGTCTAATCTGGTGATGCAAGGTGCGCTGTGAACGCATCAAGGCCTTGCTCAATGACATCAATGCATACTTCCGGAGTTTACGTGTTTTGGCTCTCTGAGTTGGTGTTTTTTATTTATTTTCGATGAGTCTTTAGTATCCAGTATTGATATGATCATAAGCTTGATCACAGTGGCATAATTGGTCCGGTTCCATATGCTACTACATCTAACACATGGACAGCTTCTACCGTAACTTTGTGATTCTGGATTTCGTTGCTTTCAGAGCTACTTAGTTTATATGCAACCGGCGGAGGATCATCCATAGCTATTGTCTCAGGTAATGTAGACATGACAGAGGAGTCCCTAAGTATTTGTGATAATTGTATATACACCAAGCCTTTATTTGGGAAGAAGATGGGTATAACGTGCTTAAGGCTAGTTTTAAGACGTTTTATTGTTGGATTGTATCATTTGGTAAAGAATATATCTTTAATCATCTCCTTCCATCTTCTTAGATGCAATCCTGCCTGACGCCTCTGACCCAAGTTTACTAATCATAGATTTACTGTGACTTTCCATTAAGACACAACAATTAAAACCTTGATCTACATACAAATAGCTATTACGTGAAAAATCTTTGCCCAGCTTAGATCTGTCTCCCAGTTTCCTCTGTTCTTTAACATGTCCTTTAACCCTATTTAGGGAGGGGGGTCTGGCTGACCCCCATTGAGGGGGCGGAGGTATATTTACCTCCCCCCACCTATCTCCCGATCGGCAAACCCAAATAACATGCAATTTGGCATGGGTAATCCTTAGGCATTTAACTTTCCAGAAGACATCCACTGGATTTACTGTCTTTGCTCATTTTGCTTCAAATCAACCAGCAAGGAAGCCTACCACCTACGTGCTGTGCGAGCCTGCTCAAAATGCATATGTAAAATGCAATGCAGCAGTGTCAGACTACTCCGAGAAAATTTTCATAACTTTTCAACCACTAATTCAAACAAGGTCAAATTTTGACACAATGTGCACGAGGACAAGATGCTAAATGTCACGAAGAATTAGACACATATGATGTGCCACTTAAAAATTACGAAAAACTTCGGAAGGGGAAGTAAATATACCCCCCCCCCCCCCATAAATACGGTCAAGATAATAAGAGCTGTATTGCGGTACTGATGGTAACAATTTACCAATCGGGAGATGTTTAATCTTATTGTCGCTTTTAGAGTTAGACCATATGGATACGCTGTTTATAAGCTTTTAATCCAAACCTCTTCTCGGTATTATCTATATTGTCGCACTTTCCTATCTAATTTTCCATTTACATAACCATCATCCGGTAACTCTTCGATACTTTGTATGGAGATCCTGGGCCAACCTCGTTTTCGTAATGTTCGTTTTGTTTGGTGCCCGATGTCGTACAGGATCTATGGATATTCATACGAAGGTTCACGTACACTGTACTTTCACCAACATATTTTACACCAAACAGTAAATACACATAGTTCCGCCAATTACAGTGGACATTCTTGGGGTCAGAATCACCCACTGGGCGACGTCGTCCGGTTATATAAGATCGAATTTTCTGCGGACTACCCAGTTTTCGCTGGAGAACGATTAATAACAGCCATTAAATTAACCCTATTTGCACTGGGCCCTTGGACAGTACGTTCGTAACTAAGGGGGGGGGGGCAAAACTACCCCCCTACCTTAATTTCTGAACAAAGCATGGTGAAAGCGTGAAATTTGGCACAAGCCTTAGAATAAGAATAAGCAGATATATAGAATTTGTAGTGTATATACATTGTCGGCCGCTGTCTGCAAAAACACTCAGCCATCAAAAGCTACTTGTCCTTCACTAGTTACTGCGCATAAGCCAAATTGTGACCAATTCGAATATTTTCAATGAGATAAAAGGTTTGCTTTCCTTTTTAAGTATAAATGTAAAAACTGGTCAATCCCAGTCTTGATGTAAAACATGTCCCATTTACAATAGAAAACCTTGCTACAAACCTTTCGCCGATAACAATTCTACCAATTTTTTGCTACCACTTCTTCCAGCATAGTGAATTGGTTGCATATTGTTCTTGTCAGCAGCATCAACTGTAGCACCTGATGTAGAAGAGAGAAACTATCACAATATTACAGTGTGACTTAGACCACCAGGTCATTATAATAGATGTTTATGTACTGTCATTTCCTGCTTTGGCATACAATTAAGCTATTTTGCTTTTTTTGAATAATGTGGCATCTGTTATTGCATTGGCTCATGTTTCGCCAGCTGTCTCTTTTATGAGAATTTGGGCGTATGCGTAAAGACAATAGTTCCAAGAAAGATCCAAGGTCTATAATGGTTTTCCTGTATACTAGCTTGGGGTGTTTGGCTTTGAATAATATTTTACATGCTACTGTTTATTTTTCTATAAGAATGCACCTGAGCTGTTTTTCTCCTCTACTTTGAACACATACTCATGCCCTTTTTAATATGTACCACTAAGTAACATGTTTTTACAGTCACCTTCCTTGTTCAATAATGTTCTTCTAGCTTACAGTTAGGTTAGCTGCAAGCCTTGAACCAGCAGAAGGCTTTTGAAAATGTACTAATTTTTTAGCTTTGTAGGGTCTTCAACATGTTCTTGCATGTACTTAAAGGTATTTTAGCCCCTCAGTAAGATGAACTTTGTGATTCTTGCATTATGCAACGTTCATGTTAAAAAATTTTTTTTCCCACAATCCCGGATGAAATGTATTCGACGCTCCCCCTTTTTCCCTGCTCTTCCCCCTCTCTGTTCAATGCTGTTGATTTTCAATATTGACATTATACCATCTAGCAATGATCATTGATGGCTCAATTCTCAATTGCTTTGTCAAACTTGTAGCAAGAGATAAAGGTCAGGTTCACCTGTGTCCATGGTCATAATCCAACGCTCGTTTGTGCTATGTTACACACTACCAATAAATAAAATTATTTTTCGACATGGGCAAACACTGGATTTGATGGAATGTATTCCAAGTTGTACTTCGAAAATCATTGAAAGGTGAACCTACAATCTAGGACGTAAGTTGTGGCCTCTAATGCTATCTGTACGATCCTTTGCATGATTCGCAATTTTTTTTTTGCATTCTACACTTCTCCAACATTGATATAGAAACTGTTTTGTTATAAAAACTCTTTGGACATGAACCTGGGATTGCTTTTCACAGCTCATCGCGACATATCTATCATTGAACTCGGTTGGCGAAATGAAGGTCTTCTCTAAAAAGTGCTTATCATTTGTGCATGTTGTTCCTGCTCTTTGGCAGTTCTAAATATGTGCAAGTAAGTGGGTTAAAATCTGTTCATGTTAAATAATTTCCATGGAGGCCTACGTCACAAATTCGAAAGCTGTCAGGAAATCTTTTTCAGGCAAAAGATCAAAAGAGATTTTTAAGAATTCGATTGATGAAGTGAAGATCTTCTCAAATAGTAGATTCGTTCTATGCTCATCTTTTCACTATTGTTTTACATAACCCTTACCAGTCATAGCCATTAGGGATTTTGCACTTACCACTCGCTGCTGTTAATAGGTGACGCAAATGCAACTCTATGCAAAGTTTTTAGATTGAACAGATTTTAAATCATTTACTTTCACATATTTAGAACTACCAAAGAGCTGTAACAACATGCACAAATTATATGTACTTTGTAGAGTGACTACATAGCCCTACTTAGATGGTAGGGAAAATTTATCCACCTTTTCCCCCACACCCCAGCTGGAAACATTGCATTTGCTTCAAAACAGTAAACACTGAAATACTGAACCCTTTTTCATTCTGACCACATTTTTGGTCCCTGCCCCTAATGATTCTCGAGAAGTAATTGGTCACTTCTCGGAACCACCTGAGCTAAAAATGTAGGGTGAAATGAGGCATATTTAAGAAGAATTCACGCTGGTTCCAAAAGTGCACTTTCCTACCGTTTGTGAGAACAAATCGGGGAAGGCAACCATATCCCGATTAAGCAACAGGGCACTGCTTCTACGAAGGACATAATTGATGCCCGTATCTCGGTTTTCCTCCATTCTCCACTCAAACTTCCGCCATTGCAGTGCAGCAATCGGAAGGCTTGTCATGGTGTGATCGCTTTTTAGCCGTTTGATATTGCATTATGGCGAATAGATTCGATGTGAAAATTGTTTAAAGAATTTTGCTTGAGATAGAAAACAAACTTCGGGGAATTGTTGGTGATCTTGCGATTGGAACTAAGTGGTGAGGCAGAGCATCAACAAGGACAAAAGCTTAGGCCAGCCTCTTCCAACAATCGTGGCCAAAACCTATTGGCACATACATAATATATGCCACCCATACGCTGTGAATGGTAAATCTGACCAACTTGATATACACTCACACTTGTGCTAAAAGTATTGGCCACGGTTGTAGCCACTCACTGCTTATACTGCTGCCTTTCTTCGATGGCTCAAAATGCCAAAGTGCCAAGGAGGAATTTGAATGCATACCTTTTGTTTCCAGAGTCGAACGGATTATTTTCTAGCCTAGTTTTGCTCTCTACTCCTACACCTTAAAAGAGCACAAGAAAAGCTATCATTTAAACCTTGTTAAACCCGATATCGACTGTTTGAGGGTGACCAAGGGGATCTCTCCTGGCTCTCCTTTCAACCTTGCCATCCTCCTTTTTCTCACCTCCCAAACAGAGTCAATGTTGTTCGGCAGTAAAATGCGCATGTCTCCATTGGGGAATTCAAATGTGATTTCAGCTCAAAAACAACATTAAAAATTGGTTGTGGGAGGTGGCGGGGGTAATAGATTGTAAGGAATAATGTCAGCATATCATCATGTTTGTTTTTAAGTAATCTGACGAGGTTTTACCAGACACTATTTGAAAGTGAACACGGAGTGAATAGAGTGGACAATTCGAACACCATGGTAAAAGACATTTTGGCAAAATATTACGGCCAAGAGTTAAGTTTAATAAAGATAACCAGGAAAACTTTCAAGTTTTACGCACAGAAAATGGTAGGGCTCTGAAGCAGTGACATTCTTGCGGCTGGGGACTAATCATCCTAAAATGGCATGTGATATATACATTATAAATGTTGCAACGTACTTCATCACATTTCATCACTTGAAAATGACTTTGACGAATATTTTAAAGTTACAACGAATGCCTTTGTGCAACGTGGCTACAGGCGTGAGGAAGTAGAATCCCAGATTAACAAAGCCAGACTAGTAAACAGGAAAGACGCAAAAGTAAAAGCATCAAAGCCCCAGACCTGTTGTTATTACCACTTACGTAACCAGATATCAAGGGCATCCTTTCGAAACACTGGCACACCTTCAACAAAAACCTCCGTGGCTTGCTTGGTACTAGCCGCCTGGAAAATTATAGAAACGTTGTTCGCTAGAGAAGATCGAACACCATCAAGAGCTGCAAACCTTGTCAACCCGACAGAAAGTTCAAATGCTGCAAACAGGTTTTTAATACCATCATATTCACCAGCACTCATACCAAGGCTGCATACAATATCTTTCACGACACTAACTGTCAGAGTAAATTCATCATCTACCTCATGGAATATCTGCCATCTACGATGTCTACAATATGCAGGCAAATCAGAATTACACCTTTCCTAACGGATAGCTAATCATCGTTGTGATGCTCAAAAGCCAAAATGCATCAAAGCAGATGCTTATTTCAAACTAACATGGCATAATTTTAATGAACATGCCAAATTTACGATTGTTCGATACAAGCTACCAAAGACCGTCCCAAACAAACAACGCGTCGATTTCTTAAAGCAATACAACGGTCAAAAATGAAATTAACATGGTTGAAAGTCCTTTCAAATTCAAGAATTTTGGTCTTTATTTCATGTAAAAAAAACTACTTTCGTTCACGCGATACTCGCCTTTAAAGTTGCAGAGTTTCTGCCATCTTTCTTTGGCACAGTAATTATGCATGACTTGGGTTATGACCAATAAAATTAGTGAATATTTGTGATTGAACTGTGATTGAATTGACAGCTGATAAAGTTTGATTACACTTCTTTTTTCAGACCATGGATATGTTCAATAAGCCATCTCCAGAATTCGTTCAACTGGTTGGTTACTATGGCCAGCAGTGTCCGTAGTGATGGTCATAAGTGATGTCATAGCTTACTGTGAATCAAACATGGAGGGGTGCATAAATTATCCAAACTTTGACGCAAGTTTTTAGGACAATTGCTGAAGCTTTTCACCTCAAATAAAAACAAACTTCATCATTTTTCATATTCTATCCAAGAGCTGAATATCATTTTGACCATTGTATTGCTTTAAAGAAAGAGAGGAACTTTAGATGCTCTGCCTAGGAACATTGGTTCCACGTGGTCTGAATGTGGAGGATAACCATCCTGATAATGCTAAGGACTTAATCCATCGAACTCAGATCCCATCGACTCTTGCTAGCAGGAATCCAATTCCTATTCGCCTTTTCTTCATGACGTCATTTCACTTATACACCGATGGGCTGATAACAACCTGCGCAATTTGACGTAATGTACGAACTATGTAATATATTTGACTTATTGAATTGCGGTGGTTTTTGGTTTGCACTACATCGTTCGTATACTACATTATATATGTCGCTAGGTGTGATGATTGCGTTATTGTATTTCTAACATGATGCCTTTGTTTTGCTATCGTATACTACTTTTCTCGTACTTAGGTACTAGTATACTTCTAGTTGAATAAAACCTTCTTACAAGTAAGATCCTGATCACTATCTGAGTCTCGACTCTGGTTCTTGTGCCTGGTCAACCTGTCTAGGTCACCACAATTTATTTAAGTAAAATGAAGAGAATGTTAAGGCTGATCTAAGCTCACTTACTTCAGGACAGAGTTTTAAACACTGGTTAAGAACTTTCGAGTCGTTTTTGAAAGCTGCATCTTATGTGGAACACTTGTAATCTGGGCTTGCTGATCAATCACATTTCACCCAGTGTCTATGAGTATGTCGAAGACTGTCTAACATACGAGCATGTGATCAATGCCCTAAAGAAAATATATTTGAAAGCAAAATGCTCAATCTTTGCACGCCATCTCTTAGCAACTCGTACCCAACGTCCGGATGAGTCCCTGGAGTTCCTTCAATCTCTTAGTACACTTGCTCGAGACTGTGTCCTGAAGCCAGTATCTGCAGAATTTTACCGAGATGAGCTCATAAAGGATGCATTTGTTAATAGCCTGAAGAATCCTATCATACGACAGAAACTTCTGGAAAAGGACCAGAGTGAATTGAATTTTGAAGTTGCTAGAACCTTAGACCGAGCTCATTACCAAGCTCAGTGCGCTTTACTTGTTGTTACCTTTCGTAGCATTTCTGCGTTTTGTAATTATGCCGTAATGAGCACATTAACGCTACCATTGACTTCAACTCATCAATTCTGCATGACTTTATGCACTGATTCAATACAAACTGATGTTAATCATGAGGTTATTATAGGAACACCTGACGAAACAGACAAATAATTAACAAGTTTGATAATTTAAAAAACGGAGATTCGCGCCATAGTAAGCAGACTCTGAGAGAACTTGGTTCGAGCAGAAGCTGTGAGCTGGCTATCTCATGCCAGCTTGTATGACTCTCCTTCTTACACCAGTCAGACTGCATCTATTGGTTCTACTGCTGCTGAGGAAAGTAAAAGTAAAAAGGATCATATTCCCGAGCAATCCTGTTCTCAAATTGCTAGTGGTCAGAGCCATAATCAACGCCTGCTCACTAAGTGCTTTTTCTGTGGTGGTTCAAAACATCCACGAAATCTGTGTCCTGCTAGAATTGTCCATTGTCACTCCTGTGCGTATGCTAATCTTCTCGATCTTATAGCCACTCATCCACCAGTGCATCGATTTTGTCCTTAAGCTTACTTGCCATCAGTGTAGTAAAGAATCTACTTGAGTCTCTGAGGTTTGCAACAGTAGAAGGGTATATCAACGGCGAACCTGTAGGAATGCTCCTTGACACTGGTGCATCAGAATCATATATTGAAAAGAATGTAGCTACAAACCCTGGAGTGTGCATACAGCCCTCAAATAGCTTAATTTTAATGGCTTCAACGAAAACGTGTCAAAACGTGTGGTTTTATCAATGCTGATCTGTCTATGCTTGGACATTGAAAACTTGTGCACTATTGCAAGAACATCATGAAGTAACATTTACGATTAATGGTGAAAAACCTCCAATTTGCCTTGAGGTTGACTGAGTACGTTGTGCTGTAGCAGCTGCTAATATTGAGCATCCTCGCCTATTCCTGAACCTATATAAAAACTGTCATCTAATCGCAACACCTTCTTGACTCTATAGCAGGGATGGTCGAGAGTTCATATGTCATTAAAATGAACAATTGCTCAAGGAAAAGACAATTGAACCGCCTTGGCGTGCTCAAGTATTAGTGTGCAAGGAAGAAAACCGCAAGAAACGCACGGTTGTAGATTACTCTCAACAATCAATCGTTCCAGACGCGTATCCATTACCACTCATCGACGAACAGATAAATCTGCTGTCTCATGATAAAATCTATAGCACCCTAAAAAGTGCTTATTATCAAGTACCTATCCATCCCTGTGATCGTCCTTATGCCGCATTTCAGGCAAATGGACATTTGTACCAGTACTGCCGATTACCATTTGGTGTAACAAATGGTGTTTCATTATTCCAGAGACTAATTAATTATTTGATCACATCTACTCAGTTGGAGAAGATATATGCTTAACTAGATCCCATAACTGTCACTGGCAAAGATCAAGTAGAGCATGATAAGAATCTGACAGCACGTCGTTTAGCTGCAAAATATGTTGGTTTCACGTTTAATGAAGACAAATCAGTTCTCTCTATACCTGAAATGAATCTACTTGGATATCATGTGGCACAAGGCCTTATTAAGCCAGACCCAGAATGGTTACAGCCGCTTGTGAACTTACCGTATCAGCCTACGAAAAAGGAACTTGCACGTGTCATTAGTCTCTTTGCCTACCATGTCAGGTGGAACAAATACGGCCGTTAAACTCGTCTGTTGGCCGCTGCAGCAGGACACTAGGGATTAGCAGCCGTATGTAATTAGTGAGTCAACTGAGAGAAGTTTTTGTTTACATAGTCAGTGTGCCAGCCTGCTATTAAGACCACTAATGTTACAGTTGGACCAGGGTATCTAGTCTTCTGCTGTCCAAACTGCTGCTCTGACAGTATAATCATGGTATGTTGTCAACTGAGAATTAGAACTGTATAAGTTTGAACCAAATTTACTCTTAGAAGGGAGAAAAAATGCTTCAAGCAATAAGAAAAATCAATGCTCCGTACTCAGGCAATTTTGTAAAACTTATTTGTGTCGATCTTTGTGCACAATGTGGTGGTAACAATGAAAGAAAGATATGAACTATGAGTCTGACGTACTTATTGCATTTATCACTTGAACTTCTGCGATAGGTTAACATCATCGGTGTCCTTCCCACTTCAGAGAGAAGCTTGTAACGCATTTGAATCTTTGAGAGGATTTGAAACAAGCATGCCTAGGAACTATTAATGAAAACATTCCCTTTACTGTAAAATGACTTCGCAATAGCACAAGGTGGCAGACCAGTAGCATTTATGTCATGCACACTGTCCAAGAATGAGTGCAACTATCCAGCGATTGAAAAGAAGTTTGCTCTATCATAGAGGCTGTGAGAAAATGGAGCCATTTTCTACATGAAAAAACATTCACCCTCGTCTCAGACCAAAAATCCTTAGCCTTTATGTTTGACCCGTTGTGTAAAGACAAGATCAAAAACACTAAAATAATGCAGTGGAGGATTAAACAAGGAACCTTTAGCTATCGTGTTGAACATCGCCCTAGCGTAGAAAATATGGCTCCTGATACTCCGTCTAGAATCACTGCATCTGCCAAAAATGCCACTGACCTTCACCAAATTTATGCTATTCTGGGCCACCGTGGTTTTGCTAGACTTGCTCATTTTGTTCGCTTGAAAGACCTACCATTTTCAGTAGATGAGGTCCGCAATGTCTGTTCGCGATGCAGAACTAAAGCCTCGCTTTTATGCTAAACCGCCAGAATTTCTCAACAAAGATTTCAAAGGCTTACTGAAATCAAGCTGTGGATATTAGTACATGCTGCTTATTTTTGACGAATTCAGTCGTTTTTCGCTTTGCCATTCCCTGTAAGAGCCTGACAGCTTTTACTGTGATTAGTGCATTGTCTCAACTCTTTTCAGTATTCGAATTGCCAGGATATGTCCATAGTGACCGGGGTGCTGCGTTTATGTCACATTACCTGCAACTGCGAGGGGTAGCCACAAGCAAAAATCTGCTGTCTCAACCAGTGGTCTTGCACTATACCCTGAATTGGCACAAGAAGTTGACACATCCCCTAGTAACATATCTTCTGATGTAGGTGATCCAAACGCGAACACTAAAACAAGAGTAATGTTGGTGCACAAAGGGCTAGTCACCCATGTAGAGTTCGAAAAGCACCAGAGACTGGAATACCTGAAAAGGTAGCATGGGAGAATGTGAAGATTGTGTTATTGTATTTCTAACGGGGTGATGCTTTTGTTTTGCTATTGTGTACTACTTTTCTCGTACTTATGTACTAGCACACTTCTAGTTGAAAAAAGCCTAATAACAGATGAAATGCTGATCTCTATCTGAGTCTCGACTCTGGTTCTTTTGTCTGGTCAACTAGGTATATATATATATATATACAGCTGTTGGACCTCATTATTGCTCAGCTATTTTTTAGAAGCCATGAACACTCTAGAAAAAGAAAAAAAGTTGCACGTGGCTAGGGAAGTTTATTCCTTGGTTCCTTGTTATATCGCTATATTTTGTTTCATAATATATCTTATATTATACTTTACATTATATACGCCTTGATGATGTTTATAACTTAATACGTTTTCCAGGCACGTATTCTAAGACAAAAAAAACCTTCCCTTCCACAAAGCTACACTTCATCATGAAAAGATGGACGTTGTTCCAAGAAGTTTCAAAAGAAAAACTTTCGTGGCGTCAAGAACTTAAAAACGTTTTTGGATAAACTTTCGTGAATTGGTAAATCACAATAGAAATCACGAGATAAACTTTTGCATACATTAAATTTGTGTAGCTATGAAGATACAAAGAAAACAAATACTGTGTCATCTCCACTGCCTGTCAACCCTAGCAGATAACTGTAATTATAACGGGTAATTACTTTAACCATATCCTACTTTTATGATAGTTGTATTGCCTCTGCACAGTACTGTGTTAACTTCACTCATACCACTGCCATAAAATGGCTTTCTCCACGTATAATGGTGAACTCAGGAGTGAGATTTAAGCATGCTGCACTAGTTGTGACAGAAGAATTCTGCCTTTACATGGATAGAATAATGATAGAAAACTCTATTATTTCGGAAATTTTTCAAAAAATCAACATTTTTGGCATTTATCAAGCATGTGGAATAGTTTTGATCACGTCAGCAAAAAATGAGTGACGGCATCGATAAAATAAATATGCCAATTTTTTTGTATAATGATATAATTTATGCCTGCATAGTTTCACTAACACAGGTTAAGTTGTTTGAAGTTATGAAGGGGGGCATAATGACCCCTCTCCCCAGGACCACCACCACCAATATGACCCCGGTGTGGACAGGGCTAACATGACAACACTTTGTCCAAAGTTAAAAGGTGCGCAAAGTATGATTTGTACATACCCCTGTGTATTAGGCATATCTGAAATTCTGCTGACTCACTGCTAGAATACGGCTATGCCAAGTTGAAGTTTCGATATGCGTAAAATGAATTGACGGCAATTTATCTATCATTGAATACAGGATGCGTGCGTAATGTTTGGCGAGAAGTGGAGCGCATCCAATTGTAGATCTTATAGGAGTCTCGCTTTACGTCTCTTTTGCTGGTCACAGTCAATTCATCACAATAAAACTTAGGACCAGCCTTGGACGTCAACAGTGATCAGTTGTTGCTGCAGGAACCACAAATCTGAGCCATGAAGCATCCTCCTAAAATTCATAATTTTTAGGAATCGCAGGCTTTTTGCTTGATACATCACTGTTTTACAAATATCATTTTTGAAACTATTCTCCATTCTACTAGATATGCCAGTATTTTCTTTGAACCGGGAGGATTAAAAACTAAGAATTAGATGTTGCATAAACCCAGCAAGAGGAACAGAATAGATGACGGTAACATAAGTTGCTTGTTTGTCAGACACAGTTTTGGAGTGCTATGAGGGGGGGGGGGGAATTAACATACCCTGTTGATTTTTCTCAACTATTTTTGTCCACGACTGTATCAGAATAAAATTTCTGTATTAGAATAATTTTTAAGGATTTTGAAATTTTGAAATTAATGAGTAAAATTCCCAGTGGATGGTAATTATGCTGACGTCATCATTTATTATGCAATAATTATTTAAATACTTATGCATGTTTTAAAACTTTAATAGTTGCCCTATAAGCATGTGCTATTGGTTTGGGTGTGAGTGTTGTGGTTTTTGAGAAAGTACGGGGGCTTTTTTACCCCGCTCGAAACTAGCTAGGGTGCCCCTTAGCCCCACAGCAACAGGGTTAAAAAGCGAATTGAATTAGACTTCATTCTTTGCCTCATTTAAAAAAATTGAACGTGCTCACCATAAAAATGGTGTTGATCTAAATTTTCTTGATTAAATTCAGCCTGAATTTCTTCTTAGAATGTTCTTAGTTTTTAGGCACATTTGAGACTTATCTTTTTATATGTGTATTCTTAACAAATTATCTGGATATATATCATGCTAAATGTTAATGTTATCGTTTGTCTTGCATTTGTTCCATTGCACAGTTGTAATCTGTTCGTTTCTTCGTTTTGCATTCAAATCTGTGTTGTAGGCATAGACTGAAATCATTCAAGGCCGAAATGGTATAAAGCAATGTTCCCTGAGGCATTTAAAAACTCTATGATGTTTTGAAATTTTGTGGCTGCAATATTTGCAATACAGCTCATGAAAAAATAAAGATTCAATATTTGCTTTTTAAGGTTGACTCTGAATTCAAGACTGCAAGTTTGCATTACTGACAACATTTTTCTTCACACTGACAGTATTTGTCTGGAAAAATGTATCTTTCTGGGAAACATTGTACTCTTTAAAACTCGATAAAACTCGGTTTTACTCGGTAAAACTGAACAAAAGTGATAACTACAAACACGTGACTTCCAACTGAAAATTTTATCAACATGTAACTCCAAAATACGGAGAATGCAGAAAAGTAAAGATCATAGCAAATGAAGGGTGCCTAACACAGAATAGAATACTATGACGTTCTCCCCACCATGAACATATTTTACTGCATTACATTGTAGAGCACGTCGTACACACCGCATGCAGAAATGCGGGTTCATAACGACGAATTCTATATGACCTGCGAAAGGAAGTTTCATGGCTCCCTTTCTCACGTCCCTTAGAATCAACTTCAGATCCACAATCTAGATGAGATTTGTCCTCAAGAAAATCGGTAGGTTGAGATGTTGTTTTATCATATTGCTTTCCAAAATCCACATATCTACTATTGTCAATAGAAATGGCATGTTCAGATTCCTTGGGTGAACTTTGTCAACGATTGATTCATATTGGACCAGGAGAAGATAGCCAATTTGGTATAGATAGTCCAGATGAAGTACGTCGTTGATAATGAAAAATGCATTTATGAGGTGACATATTGGTTGCAGTCCAGATCAAAGTTCTGATGGAATGCAGAGCATCAGGAAGAACCATTTCCCAGAGACTTGACGATAGTCTCCCAGATTTCAATGCTAAGGTCACTGTCTTTCAAATTGTACTATTGTATCTCTCTACTAGACCATTACCTTGTGGGTGATGTGGAGTTGACCTGCTTGTGAAAATGCCTTTACTATGTTCGTAACTTTTCAGTTCATTGCTCATAAAACTGGAGCCTCGGTCAGAATGCACATAAGCCGGAATTCTAAGCAGAGAAAAAATTCGGCTGAATCCTAAAATAACAGTATAAGCAGTCAAATCAGCGCATGGGATGGCGAAGGTACATCTTGAATACTCGTCAACAACAGCTAACCCTACTTAAGCCGGATAGGGGGTGGGGTCTAACGGACCCAACCCTTCGTATTTTCTGAGGTTGTGTAAAAACGACGAAAGGAGGAAAGCTGCGCTTTGGTTACTTTTCCTAAATATTATCTGGGAACATTTTGATAAAAATTTTTTTTGACCACTGTCGTCATTTGGCTTTAACATCGTCATCAATTTTTACTGATATAAAGTCATCTTTGATTCCAAATCATGTTTTCTACTTAGATCTTATCATCAGAACCTCATTTCAAAGTTTTAATGGATCGCTACTGCTTTTCTTGCCCGATATCAGCAATTTTCCAAAATGGCGAAAAATCTGACATGTTGAGACCATGTCCGACAAAAAGTGGTGACATCGGTAAAATAATTACGTCACCGGAAAACGTTTTACGTCATCATGTGCAGAATAGAATGGGGAATATGAGTGCCACGTTTTATGGTTACAAGACCATTGTATACAAAATTACGGGGGTTGCGTCCAACAGATTCCCCCGGGTCTGGAAAGGCCAAAAAAGCCTGGGCTTAATAGGGTTAATATGTACGTGCTTTTAAATATTGTTGGTAACAGAACCTTGAAGTCAATATGACGTCTCCTCATAAGCTGAGTAGCTTTTATCAGATTATTTGTGATAGTTTTGAAGAAACGACCAGATTGTACAAGACATAGCCATATTTCGTACATCTTCTATTGAAAAGGGTAGGTTTCATTGGCAAATGAGGGCAAACATGCGTGCGACTCCAGGATTGCATAAACTATTACGAAGTTCATAAAGAGAGTCCTTGTTTATGAGGGAGCAGTGAACTCTACTAAATGTGTAACAAGCTATATTTTCTGTACCTGGGCGATATAAAATATCAAACGAGTAGCATTGAAACACAAGACGCCATCGGTATATCTTATAATTCTTTATTTTTCCTCTATTTTGTTGATTAAACACAAATGAAACTGATTTTTGATCTATCATCAGGCGGAAATGATGTCCAGTAAGATAATGACACAAGTTTATCCACTTCTTTATCCACTGGAGGCCACTTTTGCTCCATGTAATGTCCGGGAAACGAAGGCAACAGGTCTGGCAGACTGGTTAAGCACGCCGTCTAAAGCAACGTCACTAGCATCGCATTCGAATTCAAACGGGTAGGATTCATCAATGCTATGAATCACTGAATTTTCAATATCGGACTTAAGTATTTCAAATGCGTTTGCTGCACTACTGCTCAAGTAAAATCTCTGTTATGAATTAGAGTTAAAAGACTTTGGAATCCATTTCGAAATAAACCAAGAACACATTTAATTGACTTAGAATCGTGTGGCAATGGTCGTTGTCGAAGAAGCAAGAGACGTTCTGGGTCTGGACTGGTTGTTACATTTTCAACTATTGAACCAAGAATTTTGAACTTAGTTGTGGAAAATTCACATTTCTTCTCATTGAATGTCCAGTTACAACGTTTCGCAGCATAGAAAAAGATGCAGATGTTCTTCCCGGTTGTGGCGACATACACATACCTTATCAAGGTACGCAAATGTACTTTTCAAGTCATTTTTGGTTACTTGACTGTTTCAACGGATTTTCATTGTTGCCATCTAGTCATGCGATGATTTGAACGTTGATTGCTGACACCGACTGAACTTTTCTCCTCTCTAGATAAATGACAATGTTTCGCAAAATGACCCTTTCTTCCACAATGAAAGCAGTCAGCATCTCTAGCAGGACGTTCCCCTCTAGTATGAGAAACATTAGCACAATTCCAGCATTTCTCTTCATTAGCGCTTACAATATTTCTAATGAATAGCATTTACAGAATATTGAGGACTTACTGAAGGTGCAAATAGGAATAGCTGCACTGGGGGAATAGTCGTGGTAGGCAGTAGGTGAATAGGCTTCTTTTTGCCGTATCAAGTGTACGAGCTTGATCAAACAACTTTGTAACTGCATGGAATTGCTCTCAAGAAGACGTTACCTGATACTAGTTGAAAGTAATCCTGACATGAATGCGTCTCGAATATATTGATTTCGATGTTGTTCAGCAGTGACAGCAGGAACATTACAATCTTTGCTTAATGTTTTCAATGTTTGAAGGTACTCTTCTAGTAACGAATAGCTTCACAAAGATTGCGAGCCTGCTGAAAAGAAGGAGCAAATGCCCTAGAATCATTAAGAATGATTATCCTCATATGCCTGCGAGCGCACTCAGCTACTGCTTTTACGTCGTCTATTTAAATCTCCTCGAATAAATCCATCAATTCTTCTTCCCTGATAGAAAGCCGAAACATCCAAACGACCTGAAATCAGAAGACAAGAGAATTTTAAACCACCTGGAACTTGTGACGCTATTTAATACTGTGCTACAAACGTGGAAATTACGAAATGCCTTAAGGGGCATTAATTCAATTCCTTTTTTATTTCACAATTGAGATTCGAAGTAATTCTTATTTCCCTTGGTTTTGCATAAATAAACCCTTATAATTACTTCCCCTCAGTTGTTCGAACTCCCCTTTAAGATTCGAATAACCAGGAGTCTACCGTATGTTCAATACAACTTTTTTTCCACAATGAAGACCAGACTTCTAATACCACTGGTGACTAAAAAT
>JAOBRC010338683.1:0-12961 GCA_027575255.1 Scolionema suvaense
CTTTGCTTCTGTCGCTATGCTTCTGTCTCTTTGCTTCTTGATTTTCCTGCTCTGTAAGCTGATGGCACGTAGCTCTTCACATCTACCTGTGACTAAAATGCCAATACTACTGCTGCTGTAGGTATTCTATTCCACCGCAACGAAGGGTAAAGCGTAGTCAAAATACTTCTGCCACCTCGAAATGGTTCATTACGTTTTACGTTTTTGAAGAAGTTTGATGCGGCAGAAGTAGTTTAACTGTGTGTTTAACGTTTTTAGACCTGTTAAAGAAGCTGTTTCACAAACGGTTCGACAGAATTGCATTTTTGGCCATGTTGAGCTGCTCAGGTGTTGCTGCTGCTGGTGCCATCAGCTTGTCTGTGTCATATGTATCCCATCATGCAGTTGCATCAGCTGACTGCCACATATTCACCTACGCTTTACTCTTGCATTTATCCATGGACAATGGTATTTTGTTTCTTACGTACACGAGTGACATCGTTTGATCCTCAAAATCTTCATCGCGTCATTTAATGTTTGCTTTGTGCCGTTCTGCTTTGCTTGGAGTATCGGTGGTGATTTCCTGGTGTTTTACTGTATCATTCTTTTCTAAAATTCATAGTTTCTTCGTTATTTCAGGAAACGATCTGCACAGCATCCAGTTGTCGTTCCTGTCAACGAAAACCTGGCTGCCCCACCTACTATGCCATCTGACTACCATCCAGTTGGGGCTGTGAATGGAGGGTACAGAACAGGTTTACGGCCACAAGATATGGAAACCATAGAGGTACAAATGCTGTTCGGCAATGAAATGGCAAGCGAATCTGAGACAGATTTTGTTGACTTGAATTCGGCGGATAGCGGGATTGGCAGTTCGTTCCCGTCAGAACATTATGAAGCAGTTAGTGGGACTCAACCAAATGCGAATAGTGGCAGTAATGAAGGACTCCGCAATTTTGGATACGAATATTAAGATGTACTGACTTTTCTTTTATTTTCTATGCTTGTATATATGCAATGATCGTATTTGTACTTGATGCCACGCAATTAGTAATATAGTGCATTTTGAAGTTCGGGTTGTAATCGTTCTACATATGTTCAGAATAAAAACAAATCGGCTGACAGTTTTTATGCCCTCATCAGGATAAATTATACTGTTCTTGCTGACGAGAGTGTATAATTATGCGCACATCTGTCAGCAACAAATGTATTACAAAACACAAACTCACAAATAAAGATATTGAAGTGAATGTTGATGTTGCGGCGTCGCACTGATCAAAACAGCATGAACATTTTGCTAACGATTGACCAGAATAGTCGTGAAACCAATGTTGAGCCTCTTCTAATTGTTTGCATCCGGATACCACTCAAATATGACGTTGCTGACGTTCGAAAGAGAACTTAATGTGTCGGGAACCAAACAGCGAAGAATGTAACACTCAATTTGACTCGAACTCTTACTAGTGACAGATAAGGCGGTTGTGAGAATTGCGGCTACCGCAAACTTCATTGATAGACGCATAGCAGTTTTTTAACTTTCACAGGGGCAAGGTTTTCTACCAATAAAAAATATGAGTTCTTTGATAATACAAGATTAATGTGTGCCTAACTGATGTACGAAAGTTAGGCATGTGAATCTTCTATTTTCAACCAGTCCTGTCCGTATCAGCCAGAGCAACGCTCTATCTAATTCGGAAACATTTATGTTCCCTAGTAACAGGAAAGTTTTTGAACTCTTATTACGTTTCACGATAACTATCATGTTTCTAACCGAGAAAGTGATTTCTAGAGTTCCTGGGATAGAGCTTTTCGTGAACAGAAATTTCGTTTAAAAGTATTACTGTAAACTCTCAGAAGGGCAGACACCTCTGATTAGCGGACAAGTTCGTTTTCCCCCGATCATTTTCCAGTTCAAACGTCATAAAAAACTTTCTAAAAAGGCGGACACTCCAGTGAGCGGACAAATTTTCTTGCACGAAATGATCGAAATTGTGATTTTGCCTCTCTAATTAGCGGACAATTGAAAGAAAATGAGAATGGACACTAAAAATTAGATGTGCGTGACATTTTTTCGGTCATTCATTTCAGCCATTTACTAGTTTCACAGTCTAAATCACTTTTTACATGACCTACCTCTTTTCTGGCTGGGTCCACAATTTTGCAATGAAAAAACAGTGGTAGATCACTGGCACCTCCAAGTCGTAAGAATCTTCTCAATTCAACCTCTTCCTGGTGACTTCTTTGTTAATTGAGGTGTGTGACATTGTCAAAAGTATATACCGAAGTCTCCCCAAGCCTCAGTACAACATAATACTCACGTTGAACTCAAATTTCACCTTTAGCATACCTTAATAGGGTTTATAATCAAAATTAACGCTCAAACTGCAAAACTTCCTAAAAGGCAGACACTTCTAATTAGCGGACAGTGACCTCAATCCCCGATGGTGTCCGCTAATTGGAGAGTTTACTATTAGAATCTCTAAGATAAAGCGTTGGTATACATGCTCTTTTTTTGAGGATCACAGGCTGACATTTGACTGTTTTTTTACCATCACCAGAAATGGTAGCATCAGAATTTTCTTTATCAAGAACTGCATTGTGGCTGCAGTTAATGATGTTTCTGTCACTGTTAATTAAGGCACAAACGTATTTGATTGAAAACATAAACATGCGTAATAGACAGGAAATTGCAATGCATGGGCTTGGGAAAATATACAGGGCTTCGACAAAAATTAAGCAGCGGCTGAGCCTCGCTGAGTCTTAAAAAATAGAGCGAAGCTAAGTATTACCAGCAGAGCGAAAATTCCCTGATGCACATGAGTAAAACCGTGTATTTGTTTCGAAAGATAACATGAATAAAATTGAGTAGCCCTTCAGATCATTTTTCTCTTTTTGCATCAATGAATCTTTCTGACAAATACTAAACTTTAGGTCGATACCTACAATTACGGTCTAAGCGCATTGAACACATTTCTTGAGAAGTTTGACAACGGAGCGTGTTTGTTTTAGGATGTAACTTTTTTTCAAACCAGTATTTACTTCAGAAAATAAAGAGCATCGAATTCAGATACACTCGCTTTAATTACGAAAAACTGCATGCCAAGTGCTTTTTCCGTCATAAATCTTAGTCTTCTAAGACCTATTTTGTAACGTGAACGGACAAAATTCGTCTGTGCCGCATATTCTGCCTGCGATTATATGTCTATCCGGTCATTGTCGTTGGCCCTAGCATATTTGTTGCCGACTGAAGTCATGAGAATTCAAGCAATATAATAGCCTTGCTGCAGGCCTACATTGAGACCTGATGAGCGTCATCTGGATCATTTTCATACATTCTGAATCAGAATTTCTTTTTTACTGGCGTTTCTCCTACTGCTCTTATCTTCATACTTGCAAAATCAATGAAAACCAAGTATCATCTGCTCACCTGAGATGCTAGTTACAGCCCGATGGTTTCCCTCTAACCGAGAGCATAAAAAACAAGAGGGCTTTAGTACTGAAATGATAATATCTCCATCGAAAGGATGAAAAAATAATGCCCATCCCTAACTTCAACCCTATGCTGATTGGGCTCTTTGATGGACATTAAAAGGTTGGAGAGGGGTAAAACTCCCTTCTGCTTAATTTCTAAAATACTAAAGCAGAAAACAAAAGATAGCAGAAACTTACAGAAACATACAATAAGACAACAGTCATTGTTCAAATTTTGATGATGTCAGCATTTTTGCTAGCGTGACTGGCGAAAATTCAGAATTTTTGGTTCATGTCAATTATACAAATTATTACAAGCCAAGAGCAAAATAATGGTTCTCTTGTATGAATTTAGTATTCTATAACATTCCCCTACAAAATTAGTGCGAACTCTCCAAAATTAAAAGCTAAATTTAAATTTGTCAATTCTTCCAGCATGGAACACTCAAAAATGGCTCCAATGAGCTTCAAAGAAATTCTCATACCTTTGGAACTACACAACGGATTGCACCCAAATTTGGCGTGACTGCTTGTAATGAAATAATACACGATTAACATCAATTGCAGCTTGCTGCCGCCAGCTGTTTCGAAGTATTTTTCAAAAATTCCCCGGGTGGGGGGGAGTTGACCAGAATAGGGTAGGAGCAGCCTGTTTCAAGATTTCTTGAGTATATTCACTCAAACCAGACTGGAACAGTTTCTCCAACGATAGCCTGCTTTAGCCAGCCGTGATTGGATATTATTATGCTGTTGTGTTACGTTGGTGTTTACCACGAAGATGTTTCCTGCCCATACAGAGATGTTAGTCTTTGCATTTACGATTAGACAGTGCCGGAAATACATGCTCTCGCCTGCCATGAAAAAAGGAAGTACCTTAAGGGGATTTTTTTTTTTTTTTGGTGGATTAATTTTTGCGAGTTTTGCAAATTTTTGCTAGATTCGCAAAATTAAATCCACGCCAAATTCATCAAAATCATGTCATAAGCTGACCAAAAGCAAATGCAGCTAATTTTTCGATCGTTAATTGATAACAATTTGCTCGGACTCATTCTTTCTCTATATGTGATGTCAATAACCTGGTCCATGTCTGTCATTGATGTTCATTCACTAAATTAATTCCACGCAATTTCTCTGCAAACCTCTGATTCGCAAAAATAAATCCACGCAAAACGTTCCAAAAATTGGACTCGCAAAAATAAGTCCACGCGAAAAATTTATCCCCTTAAGGTATTCTCTTAGACTACAATATGGATCTGTTGTCGACGTTTGAGCGCAGAGAATAAGTCGATAACAGAAATTAGATTCCTCCCTACTAAAACAACCACCTCCGCAAAATCTAGTCCCTTCACCAGGCCCAACAAACCAGATAAATTTGCCTCACTTTGAAAAAATGCAATATATTAACGAACGTGACATTTAGCACAAATAAATATTTACAAAAATTCCGGCATACCCATGCATGCATGATTCGCATGAATACACATAGCACGCACCCGAAGGCAATGAAATCTTTCTCGTATGCATGTCACGCAGGTAGATCCTGTATGGGCCGGGATCAGCTAGAATCTTCGAAGTTAAAGATTTTGAGAATATAAAGGAAAGTAGCAGTACTTGCACTGCAACCAACTCCAGATCAAAAGTATTTCAGCCATGGATACTAACAAAAGAAAGATATTGTGATCTTCATGCTTAACTCTTGAATTTCGTCATCGACCAGAAATTCAGATACTGGTCAAATTTTTATTGGTTTAATTTTACTTAAAATACTTGCTATCTATTTTCAGACGTCTATCGGATACTGTCCCTTAAAACATGTCCCACGAGGCATAAATGATATTCTATGCACGCCTTTCCACGATGGGTATAAGTAGACAACATTCGAAAAAGGGATAAATCAATTCTTTGCTCCTATTTCACAAATTTGTAAGGCACATGCAAATAAATTCGTTCCAGCTTCAGTTGAATTCACAGTTCGAGGTCGAAAGTATCTGATATAGTCAAGTCTGAAAGTCGAGGTACGAAGTGTCTATCACTCTATCAGGGTCACTCAGTAAGTTGCCTGAGTATTGCTTACAGGTCACGCCGAGCAAGTACATTTTCAGATGCTTGGTTCTTCCCAGGGCAATTCGGTTATGACAAGATCAAAAGAAATCAGCAGCGAGCATATTTCGCGTCAGTAAGCGCTCATTTTTGATCAACATTTAACTAGGCCTTTTTTCTTTCTTATCGTCTTGTATAAGAAACACCTTAAAACTCAAACGCCTAAAATCGTGTAGCTGCTTGGAATCTGTTGCCTACATGTCTAGCTATTGTAGTTGATTGCATTGTATGTGATGCTATGCCCAGTTGAATCATACACTCATGGTCCACTCACGAGGCAGAAAAGCCTATACAATATATTAATACTCATAACCAAAATTGGCGAACGCTTCCTCGAGATCTTCATCATCTATATCATCATCCCCGTCTTCATAATCATCATCGTCACTTTCGTCCTCTTCATCACCGTCGGGATGGGTGACCACAGTTCGCGGATTTCTTCCGAGCGATTCATAATTTCCTGGAAACGAGCTATATGTCCCACTGTCAGCTGAATAGAAATCAAGGAAGTCTGTTTCGGATTCCGACGGCATTTCATTGCCGAAAAGCATTTGCACTTCTATGGTCTCCATATCGCGAGGATATCCGGAACCCGCTCCAACAGGGACCGAAGGCATGGTCGGTGGTGCAGCAAGGTCTTCGTTGATAGGGACAACAATGGGATCAGTCCGATTCCTGCAGAGTTAAAAAAAGTTTAATTTTTAAATATTGCCGAGTCCGTCACACACAGAAAGCTCTCTCCTTAGACGCTGCAGGATTTTGGAAATCCAATAAAATTTTCAATATGTTTGCTGCATTCAAAGGTATACATGATAACTTCAAAATACATTAGATGGAGCCACAAACATAAAGCCATTCATTGCAGAATTGTGTTCTTGAAAACAGCATATGAATTTTGATTCCTGCATTTCCACCACCTAGTGCTATGGCTCATCAAAGGCAAACCCCTTGTCAGAGATTGTACGTCATTAATGAACTGGAGCTACTTGGATAAATCACAACACATTGATCAAAATGCGACCTCTCACAACGTCTTCCATCAGGATATTGAAAGATACCGAGCTAAGGAAATTCAAAATTCATAGCATTCTGAATGAACAATGTGTAACCCGTATCAACACGGAGGAGTTGGACATATTCTTTACCTCATACCGATGAACTAATTCTTTCACTCAGTAAATCCCACTTTTGGAGCAATTCCAACAGTAACCTTACTAAGCTGGTGCAACTTGTATTACAAACGGAACAAGAAGGACAAACGTCAAATTTCGAACACCAGGCCGGCAGAAAAATTGCTTGAATTTTCTACAAAAATGAAGCCCGAGAGCCTGAGAAGCCGAGAGCATTGTTTGAAATAGAAGAAAGAGCCTGATGATACTTCATACATTATGAGAAAGAATAAATTAATGATCTAGGTTCTTTAAATATAATGTAAAGTACAACAGATTTTCATTCTGACACCATGCGCAGCAGTGTTAGTCGAATCTTTTGAGGCAACAGGAAAGGAGGACACTCCAAGATCCTGAATGTATAAAAACTTTTCTTGCAATTTGCCGCACTTTTCGGCAAAAGTTCGAAATAGGGAGAGATTATTGTCAAGGGGTCGACATTTCTGCTTGAGATGGAGAAATGTTCAGGATAGGGAAGTTGGAAATAAAGCGATATATTTATTAAGAATGTACGGCAAAAGTCCAAGGAACCAGAATTTCAGTTCTACATAGAGAGACGTTCAGGAAGAAATGTTCAACAATAATAGACAGACAATTCATAACGACTTCTCTCAAGTGTCAAACAAATTGAGAAAAACAAAAAGTTCTGAACTTACCTCTGTTTACGGGCTATCCACAGAACCAGCAACACAAATAAAACAATTGCCAGAGGAAGAAGAACGTACAGTGCGTAGTACCATTCCTCTGCAAGAACAAACCAATAAGAGTGCATAGCATTAAGTATGAATTGAAGTAAATGAACGAATACAAGCAGAAGATCAAACATATTAACAAGTAACGAATAGGGTGGAATCCGACCCCGTGCATGGTTTCCTCAAGCAACATTTTTTTTTGCGCCGTCCAGGGGTTTGTTTTTGTTTTTCTTCTGGAGATATCAATTTTTTTCGGGCAGACGTTGGAGCATTTCCCATAGGGCTCTTCATCACTGCTGACTAAACCCATGTCAGTGCTGATAAGTATCCTGCCAAAGATCATCTGTAGCATGTACATATAATACAGCAAGGACATTTTCAGTCTCGAAATAGTACTATGAGATGTTCTTTTTATCTTTCCAACGCTTTATGGGTGTGGCATCACTACTACAGAAGTTAGTAGGGGCCGTGGAATCCCCCTCCGATACTCAGTTCTACCCGAGAAAGCCCACGCTCTGTAGGGATGAAGATTGCCTCATTTAAGCAAATTTGTTCAAAAAGATGTTGTTCCCATAAGAAAGTTCACATAAGTTTGGTCCCAAATTCAGAAAAGAGTAATAACAAGCTTTCTGTCATTTCTGTACAGCCATCATGGCTTGCTGGTTCTTGTTGCAGAAAGGCAATCATTTTATCACTAGGAAAAAAGGTTAAATCAAATAGATTCAATTTCGCAATAGGTCTTCCTGAAGCACGTTTAGCGGAGTAAATTGCTGCGATTGAGACCAAAAATTGCAAGAATAAATTCCGCAACATATTAATACCGCAAAAATGTACTACATAAGGATATGAAAGGCTTGCGTCGCAGCCTCTAAGCAAAGTCTCTCTATACTTCATGGGCAAATCTTGAAAGCGTGAGAATTTTTGTCTCTATTGTAAATGCAGCCCCAGTTGATGAGGATCCAAATTAACTGCCCGGTATGCAAATACTTGGTTAAAAGTTGCGCATTTTCCACCGTATGTAAATTAGAATGAAATTATTTAGAAACTTGGATTGGCCCTTGAAGATACTGATTTCCAGAACACAAAGATTGACAATCCAATATCACAAATTATAGCAATCAAAAACAAACTGTTGTAATCAAAAATGATAAACAAACATTGTTCTCCAACAAGAGATAGTATGAGAACTAAAACATGGCCTATATTGCTTATAGTTATATCAACTGAGTCTTCATCCCTGAAACGCTCAGAACTACTTTCATTTTCAGAATATAAAACAAATATTAAAAAAATCTGCCAGGGTGACTGCTATCCGTCCCTGCTCATATCCAGAAAAATCACCAATTTCAATTTTCCTGAAGCGAATAACTTTCCTGCAGCAAAAAGTTTCAGTTTGTGGAAATCAACCATAAAATAGCAACTTACTGTCTTCATCCGACACAATAGGTGCAGCCGTCGCAGCTGAAACAAAGAGAGGATATGTTCATTAATAAGCTTAAGTAAAATCACATGCAAGATCTCTTATATAATAGTTTTAAGGCTTTAACCCTAGTTGCCAAATTTATTATTCCCCCCGAGATTTTTTAGCGAATTTAGAGAGAGGTTCTCCGTACACCAGAGTAACGTGGTCTTCTAATGTTATTGTCAGATGCATTAGATATCGGGATTCTGAGAAAGAGAAATTAGAGCAAAAATCCAGTAAATTTGGCAGATGCCACAACCACTTTATTAAGTCCCCTCTTCCGAATAAGCACCACACTACCTCAAATTAGGCCCTCTAGTCCAAAACCAATTTCTGACAAATAAACCCCCACCCTTGGAAGCGTCATCTATTGGAAATAAATGAATCCTTTGACAAACCTGTCAGAATCAACAAAAATTGAAGTATTTAATTCAAATAATTGATGATCAGTTCCTTATTCGCGTTTTCCTCTCTTAATCCATTCAGAACGCTAGAAAAATGCTTCACTTTCGAGTTAAACCATCCTAAATCACAGATAATCCAATAACAGAGAGGGCCTTCAGGAATGTGAATTTAAAGGGGGACTTAGGTCAAAAAAGAAATTTTAACAGCTGATAGAGCACAGTAAAACATGACTTCCAGTTTTTATTTCAAGATCAAAGCTTAAGCAGTTTTCGAGATATCCTGTCCTAAAGTTCAGCAGCTACAATCTTGATTTTTGATGATGTCATACGGGTATGTTGCTAAGCATCACTATTTCCTTAGTTACCCAATTGCTAAATTTATTTTTTCAAATAGACCTGGTACATATCATCACCTTTTGTTAAAAAATGGAAGAGTGACTCCTTCACTGCAACTTGATCTTCAGTATTTTGATTGTGAAGTTTGGATAATTTGAGTTGTACTCACATGACATCATACATAATTAGTGGCAATTTGCTAGCTACTCAACTTTAGAACTCAATATCTCCAGAACTATGGTAGCTTTTGTTATGAAACAAAAACTGTATGTCATATTCGAATGAGCCCTACCATCTACTTAAATTTCATTTTTGACCTTAGTTCCCCTTTAAGAACCACACCTTCCGCCCCCTCCTCCTACTACGAATAAGCGCCCACCACAAATTCCATTTCTGACAAACAAGCGCCAGGGTCCGTAGTCGAGTCGTAACAGTAATTGTAGAAAGAGTTACCCCCTCACTAGGCAATCAATATTTTCAAATGACAAATAGGCATGTATGATTTTTACCATTCAATAATTACTTAATAAATATTATTTACATTCAAACACAGCAATACGATTCCAATACATGGCACACAGCCACTGTCAAAAAAAAATAGATAAGTAAATCTGAGAATCTGAGGATTCCCACCACAGGTTTCCTTACAATGATCATTTGGACACATACAGCAAAGATGGCAGTGACAGCATAACTCAAAAAGTACAAAACACCAGTGCAATGTTCTTCAAACATTTTATAAAAAAACATCTAAAAATGGCCAGTTTTAGGTGTTACCCGAGATGTGACGCATGGTTCATAACATTTGCAGTGTTCCCTCTAAGAGTCACACCAACATTTTCCATAAACTAATGAACCGATCTTGACACATTTTAGAATACCCTTAAAATAGTTATGTTGGGTGTAAATTGCCACTTGAAAGCTAAACAAGAAGTTCCACAGGCATGACATATGGTTCATAACATACGCATTGTGTTTCCTCTAAGATTTACACTGAAAAATGACCAAAAAAACTAACAGACGGGTCTTGAAATGTTGTGAAAAATCCCTAAAACTAGCTATTTTGGACGTAAATTGCAACGCCCAAGCCAAACGAGATTTTTCCAAAGATAAGACACATGGTTCATAACATACGTATGTTATGAATAAGATTCACATAAAAAAATGACAAAAAACTAACAGGCTGTTCCTGAAATATTTGGAAAAAAACTAAAATTAGCCATATTTTCCCCTAGGAAGTATTTCCCCTAAGATTCACAGAAAAATTCACAACAAAACAAATGAACTATTCTTGAAAAATTTTGGAAAAACCCCTGAAAATAGCCATTCTGAACTATGTAGTCCTGGACACGTCTCATGACCCAGTACACTACCTATACTGCTCACAAGATTCAAATTAAAAAATACAAGAACAAATGAAGCAATGTTTTCATAATTTGGAAAAAATAGAAAAAAAAAATGGCTGTTTTTGAGTGTCATTCGCCAGGTGCAAGCGGAACAAAGTTTTCCCAGATATGTCCATAACATCTATAACATGGCCAATATTGCTCTGACAATTGCTCTGACATTTTGGAGCTTTAATTGGCATCTGAAATCTGCACAAAACATGGGCTAGAACATCCGATTCCATCACTTAGTTTTGATTTATTGATCTGACCTTCATGCCAATTTTGAGAAAAATCCAACGAGCACTTATCCAGAATAAAGCGCTGGTGAGCGACGGAGGCACAGACCTCATTTTATAGGAGTCCAAAGCCGGAGTCCAAAAAGAAGTAAGCAGGCATAATTTAGCATTTACTTTGCATATCCACACTTATCAGAGGATAGTATCCAATAGGCGTTTGAAATAAAAATTTAATATTTTGAGAAAAACGAGTTCTATTCAAGACAAAAAAATTTAGGCTGCATGCTTTTATAATCCATCTTAACACAATTTTCATGGTTTCAGGCAAGTTGAAATCATAAGGGTTTGACCAGGAGCTTAACTTTTGGTGGATAACAAAATTCAAGAATTGAGGATCAATAATATAAACATCTTTCTTTTGATAGTGCCTACAGTTGAAACACTTAATCGTTATCCAAACGGTCTTCTCGACACAAAATTTATTAAGCATTGTAAAAAGAAAACAACGACTTTAAGTCTCGGATACATGTTTCGAAAATTCTTTTCTCATCATCAGTCCAACATTCATAGTTTGGTTGTTGAAGTGTGAATATGAATGTTGGACTGATGATGAGAAAAGAATTCTCGAAACATGTATCCGAAACTTAAAGTCGTTGTTAACTTGATCGTTACTTTTCATAAACAGTCTCGAACTTTTTTAATTTTAAGATTCTATCGGATCCTGTCCCTAAGGACAAAACCATCAGCACAATTTGCGAACTTACCGACACATAAACCAGCACATGCAACAGTGTCGTTGAGATTTTCAGGACAAGGGGGTATGTTGCAAGACCGTGTCCTTTCTTTTACACCATTCAGATTGCATCCAACAACACTGCATGATCCCCATGATGACCATGGCGTGTAAGCTGGGCCTAAAGTAGCAGCAGAAAATACAAGTTCACTGTCACGATAAGTTTTCTCAAGATATCACTCAAGGATATACATTCAAGGCTTCAAAAACTACACTTTTGAGACTAAACTGAAATTTGAACCAAATTCCTTCCAAAAACGAAGCTGTTCGAGCTACAAAGCAAGAAGAGAGAATCCTAGCCGTATGACAGACGGTCAGATGAATTTGACATTCAACCTAGACCAGAAGTACCTTCGTAGCAAACAATCTACCACGTCTCTGATGTTGCGCACCACCGTGACGCTCCGCCTGTTCGGTGAATGTGGGTGGGAGTACTGTCACACTAGAGGCAATATAGAGGACCTCACTAGCCTAAATTCAAGCCAACTTGGCTTTTCACAACTCTACACCTTTTGAACAGCTTCTCCAGTTGACACAAAAAAATCTAAACAGCTTTTACATGGCATAAACGAATAACATAACTACAAACACATAACATAGAAGCTGCCATGATTTTCTACAGTGACAGGAGAATATTGCCACACTGCAGCTCATTATGGTTAAGTTTAAAAAGCACAAAGAATTCCCAAACAATCGACAAACAAAAAACATAATGTTTTATGAAAACTGTTTCAAGATTTCCTTCCATCAACGGAGAAAATCATACAATCAAGTCGCTGATTTATGGTACGTTTCAATAAAGCAATTTTCAATGTTGCAAGTTTCATCGCATTTGTACCTCCTTGTTTGTCCTGGTCAAAGAAAAATATATATATTTCTCACTCTTAACAGCACCACCTGCACTCATATGCCAACATGCTAATAATGTGCT
>JAOBRC010338905.1:0-12960 GCA_027575255.1 Scolionema suvaense
AGCTCTCAGGCCACGTGTAACAGCAACAGTCATCATACAGTAGCAAGTCATAAAAGCCAGTGACAGTCACATGGCAGACACAGGACATTCTATATAAGATGGTAAGATCGTGTTATGTAAGCTGCTATTGATGAAACTTACATATATTGGTATAGTTTTCCTCTGGGAAAAAATGAAAGTGCAGTGAAGTATGGAGTTCCGGAATTTTTAAAAAAAAATTTCATAAAAGGAAATAACTTGGACTTGGCTGAACCTTCTACATATGGATATTAATTTTCTAGTTTTTAACTGAATACCTCAAAGGAACAAATTTTCACGGGAAAAAAACTTTGGGGATTTCGCGGTTTTGGGGTGAATCCGCAAAATTAAGTTCCTTTTACCTCCAAAAATGCTCAATCGCGAAAATGAATTCCCGCGAAATTAATCAACCATTGAACCGCAAAAACAAATTCCACGGGAAATACAGAAAAATTCCCAAAATCTTAATAGTACATTCTTTATCAACTACCATTGAACTAAGGTTGACTAGTGACACGTACAGCATGCTAAAATGATATTTCGCTGGGGGAAATAGCTTCCCGAAAATTCGTAAAAAGTGTTCAACCGTGAAAATTTTTTCCCACAAAATGCTTTGTTTACCAAAAATTAATTCCCGCGAAATTTGACCGCAAATATTCCTCCCCTTATGTACATAATTAAGCAAGAAAATAGCCACCTGCCCACACAACAACTACAAATACCATGAAGTTTCAGTTCAAAAAGTACTGAAAAATGATGAACAGAATTAAAAAAATCCCCAAAACTTTTCAATATAAAATGGCCACACTAAAGCCTAAAAATCCATAGGAATGGTTATCATGCATAGTCATGTGCGCTGTGAAAGAGAGTTTTGCCACATACTCCCTGTTTTCTTCACTTGCTGGTTGGCCAGAGACAAGTGATAATTGTGGAAACAAATCTCAAGGAAATATTTTTAAGCATCTCTGCATCAATATCAAAGAGGTAGGGTAGAGATGGTTTTGTTCCATCACAAAAGCAATAGTGACGGTAAGTTTATATAGAGTACCATAAGTGAGAGCAAGCATTGAAGAAAAACAGGATTCAAATATCCAGCATATACAATGTATTTTCTACATTATAGACTTTCTACATTATAGACTTTCACTTTCGTGCTATAACCAGTTACCATAAGGGAAGGAATTTTTTATGGATTGAAAACAGCTTGATCAGTTTTCCAGAGGAAATTTTTGCGATAGTGTGTTCTGTATAAATTTTTGCAATGAAAGAGGAAGATATTATTCTGCTTCGTTCGTCGAGTCTTACAGTGTCAAAGAAGGACAAAATGTAAGATTCTGCATCAATAAATGGACAGATTGATACTTGAATGTTTCTTTGTTGAATATTTTGCAGAAAAAAAATTTGTGATTGGCCAGCAGGTTTTGAGAAAGAAATTTTTGCAAAAAAATCCAGAAGTTGCAGAAATAAATTCTGCAAATATTTTTTTCTCTAAAGATGTTTGAAAGATGAGGACAGCTGATAGCGGCTGCAGGCTTCGGTATTGCATTGCGGAAGAATGGCCTAATTAGGGTATGATCAGTGATTGTGCCCAACAACCGGGCAAATTTAGACAGTAAAACAAGAAATCTTTGAAACGAAATATTTGCTATATAGAAAATCAGAATGACTTGAAAGTTCATAGATGTGACGAACTAATCATCTGCTCCCCATCAATTACGCGAAAATCTAAAGGATTGCGTTCATGTAAAAATTCAAAGAAACTTCAAGCAGCATTTAAATACTAAGCAAGGCAAAATGTTGCACTGCCTAAAAGTACAGGGAATCTTTCTTTTTAGTCCACAGCCTCATATTATTGATACATCTACCTAAGCTAGAATCGATGATCATACATATGATATACTGAGCTGGAGGTAACAATCAGAGGAACCATCTCCAATATGTTTCAGGACAAAAACATTCCAGAATTAGGAGCCCTTCGATGCTACATACAACTCCCAAGAAATGTACAGCTTTCCACAACAACATTTGAGTTGATAAAATCTCTACTTAAGTTACTCTATTTTCCAAGCACTAGCATTGAAGGAGAAAATATTTCCTATTCTGCATACTGGTAGGTAGTAGATTGCTCCTTAACAGTGAACTCAAAAAATGTATCTTCCACCTGCTCAAGTGGAGAGGGTCTTACAATAAGTTTTCTCACAAAACGAGCACTGGTTCATGGAGGCATTGTCAATAAACAGAACCAGATTTTAAAAAATTTCATGATGATCCATCCATCACATCAAAATGGCATTGTTTCCTGCAACTGAGAGAAGTGTACAATATGTGCCACTTGATATTGCATGCCCCACATTACTACTCCACACCTCACTGACTCCTGCGATGCAGACAGGTCCTATATTTATGTCAGAAATTTACACGGGAAGAAGTTGTTGTAGAAGAAATTTTCGCGGAGTGAATTTTCACGGTTTTACACTCAAATCACGAGAACAAATTCTGCAAAAACAAGTTCCAGGGAATCCACTGAAGATGATACATGCAGTTGAAACATATGTCTAATGATGATGGTTTGACTGAGCAGCCTACTCGAAATCGATTACAAAGCAAGACTTGACATGTTATGTCTCAATATTGGCCAGCAACTATAGGAATTCCCACTCCAAGACAATAGTGCATTAGCACATGTCAGTGCCCTTTTCCACGTAGAGAGACTTGGTCTAACATAAGATAGCCCTTGTCACAACAGTTTATACCCCCATGCTGACAAACATCATCATTTCAGAACCCATACGAAGGATTTCACACCTTATCAGAATATCCTATGGATTGTCTTTTTTTTCAATAATAAATTTTGGTCACTAAATCACAAAAATTCATTCTGACAAAAATTTCTTTGCACAAAAGTCGACTACACCACACATTGTTGGTTACTGCAAGTCCCACTCTTTCCTGTGACGAAGATAGATCAATGTATGCCACGTGCTGTTTGCAACTGCGCCTACATGCTATAACTATCATATACATCCTCTGATAAGCCAGGTAATTGCGTAACACTTCTTGCATGGTTAAATAGATAGAGTATTCAATATTAATGCAAAGGCATTGAAATTGAACTCTGAAGTATCAAGTCTCTCACACAAGAACATTTAAATAAACCATGGTAACTGCTGTGAAAGTAGTCAACAGTTAAAGAAGTAGGAAACTTTCTTTCTTTCTTTGAATCATTCTTGAGTCAGGTAGATCAACACCTACTTGTACTCTTTTATGTTGAATGGCAGAACAGAAAGAGAATTGTCTACTGGCGGCTTCACATGCTTAAATGAATTCATAGCATTCTCATTAAGAACCTATTGTGCCTTACAATGCAGTAATCAAAGCAAAATATTGAATTTTTAATGTATATCTATGGTATTACAGAGTTTCATTGCAGTGACTTGGAAAGCAACATACAAGGTGGCATAAGTGAGACACGTCTTAACTTATGATTTACTATCCATTAGGCAATGGAAAGTTGAAGTTTTGGTATGCGTAGACGCACGCATCAACTTTATGGAAATGTATTTGTTCTATTTTTGCAGCTAGAATGCATTCCTAAACTGTGTCTAACAAGCTAGCAAATTCCGTTACCATTGTCTGCCCTGTTTCTCTCACAGTGTTTATGCAAAATCGAACGCTCAGTTTCGTTTACCAAACCCTGCAATGAATGAAGATGCTGAGGTATCAAATAGAGAGGAGAATAGCTTGTTGTGACTGCATGAGATCCCGCCACCCGGATAGGGCTGAGTGTTGGGTGGGTGGTGCGTGTGATCCATGTCATCTCTGCCTAGTTCAGAACTGTCTTATCTGCCATTTGTTATTTTATCTGTTAGTTTTGTCTGTCATTGTTATCGACAGTTTCTACAAACCCTGCATAGGAAGGGTGTATCACAGGGTGTATTCCTGAATTCTGTTCTGTAGTGCCGTTCATGATATAAGTCATGTTGTTCCTTCATTCATTCAAAAAGTGCAAGATGTACAGAGTTGCACACCGTGCGAAAAAAGAAGCCTGGGATTGTTAAAAATGAATTTTAGGAGGATGCTTCGTGGTTTGTGGTTCCTCCAGCATCGCCTGATCACCTTTGACATCCCACAGCTAACCCTAATTTTTGTTGAGATGAATTGACTGTGACCATCAAAAGATACCTAAAGCATTGACTTGAATCAAGTCGTCGCTTTTCTCTCACGGGCACTGTGTATGCTCAGTATAGTGACCAGGGAGCGCGGAGCGCGAGGTCTTGATACCCTCGTGTTGCCAAAAATAGAATGCATTTCATTGCTGCATTCTCCGGTCATATTTTGACTGGTAATCTGGGCGCTAGTACTGAATAAAGTGACCAGTAAAATTCACTACAGAGAGCTATTGTTTAACTTTTGCGTCTGTATAAAGTTATGACGTAAACAGAGTAGCAGTTGTTAAGCTGATGCCAAGAGCAAATTTTTGACAGGGGGTTAGAGATTTAATTGGATAAATGCCTTTCAACAAAATCGAGTCTCCGCAGGGTATTACTGATATGAGTTGCAACCCCCTAAAATGTTTGGTAACAGATCGCTCATTAGACTAGAAAAGTCTCTCTTTCTTATATTTCGTCCTTACTGATTGTGTACATACTTGGGGAATACTTAAGCGGTCAAGAAAAGAGAGACAAGTGCACTTTGAGTCGCGCTTTGCGACTCAAATTGCAGGGGAATTGCCCAGACATGCAATAACACTATTCATCGCCCGCCAGGGGGTTCTGTTTGCTGGTGTTTGCCTCACATGCCGCATAGTCGCCTGAGACACATTATTATTCAGACGTTTGTACTTCCACACCCCCTAACATAACATTGCACACGAGAGAGCACGGATCTCATTAGCTGCAATGTGAATAGGCCTACACCAGACGATAGTGCGTGCCCTATATTTAGGAGCCCAGAAATCTGGCTCAACGATCGGCAAAAGCATAGGTGATAGATTTGCTACGTGCCGAAGTATTCAAGTCTCCCTCTCCTCTGTAAGTTGGTCTGTGGGTAAGGCCATTTGGGAAAAGCTAGAAAGGTGAGCTGCACGGGATGAAATAGAGTGTAGGATAAGGGAGACTTGTCAAGTCTAATGGCTCATCTGAAATACTCATGCATCTTTGAGAGTGCTATGACATAATTAGCGGGGTACGAAGGTATCGAGCTTCTTTCTCTCAACTCTCAGCTCAGACAAATTCAGGTTTGATTTTAGTTAGCGAGACTTTGCAAGTCAACCTAAAGCAAGACTCGAGAGACCTACAATTGGTTGTGTATGCACTCTGTTAGACGGCAAACGTAAAAAATATATTGGCGCACAGATCTTGTATTTAAAGACACATAAATTGTCGTCTGCATTACCAAACAAGCCATTTTACTCATACCAAAACTCCAACTTTCCACGGCCTTACACTCAATTTTTTTTCCCGTCATCTTAGCATTTACATCATGGAAGATCACAAAGTAAGCCACAACACGGCAGATCATACATATTCCTACTCACCTGACACCTATGAGCTCTATTTTAATCAGGGGAAGGCAGGCCGTATTCCGAGGGAAGAAATATCAGAATATTGGACAGCGCCCTTCATAAAAATTCACTGAAAAGTGCCCTTTTAATTCAATCCAGCTCACTAATGAAGATTCAATCCAGCACTATGAAGATTCTTCCTTTCGGCGGCTATGTACGTCACAGACTTGACAACCCACAGCTATGGCTACCATTTTTTAGGTGATGTGGCGCGTCGGACCGAAGAGAATTTGACCGTAAATTGCGCGAGGTCGACGATGCTTTTATAAATTATACTTAGCAACGCATAACCACTAATCACAAAACAGCCTGCAATGGTAATTCGGCTGAAGTTAAGCGATTCCAATGATATTCATTGCGTTTCACAGGCTACTGCTGTTTTTCCACTGAGCGGCAATGGCGACCGAGGTCTTCTAGCAACTCTTTCAAGATGGCTGCCGAGTATGGTCACGTGACTTTCCGAAAGGGAGAATGGAGAACGTCAGACTCAAACCTGACCTTTCCTCCTATTTCCAGATGCTGCTCTCAACTTTTAGAATAGAACCTGAAAAATTATCTCCACATTCATGGACACTATAACCAAAAGCAAGGTAACTTTTAAAGGTGAACAAAATGTATAAAAAATTCCTAAGATTCCTTGAAGACTTTGTGACTGCATAACCATGTTGACAAAATTTCTCATTGTAGGAAACAAAACACATGAAAGACTCATAATTATTTATTTCTGACAGGATTCTTTCACCAAAATCTAGCTTTTTTTCAAGCTTCAAGTCAGTCACTTTTGTGGAGCAGAAATAAATCATTATGAATCTTTCATGTGTGTTGTTGTCGCAGAACGACGTGACGTGCTGATGAAGATTTCGAAATGAACACTTGAGTTAGAATCATCTACGAATTAAAAATCTTGTGTATTGTGTTTTTGAATATCATTCATTGCTTTAAACAAAACTAGTGGTCAACCAGCCTCCATCGCGGAGTACTTCTTGAGATATGAAAACTCTATGAAAATCAACTTTGATCACATCACAAGAAAAATGCTGATGTCAGCCAAACAGGTCAAGGATTCTTTCAGACAGAAGGAATCATCAGTAATTGGTGGGTTGTAGCTGAACAACAATAGGCTGAATGCTGATTTATTGTTGCTATTTCTGCATTTTAACAAAAAAAGATGACTTCATCATTTTGGAAGGTTGATGCAGAGGCTCCTTTGCAATCTAATGTCAATCAAGTCATAGCCGTCATGTATCATCGGGAGTGAGTCATTTATAAGTTCTATGAATCTACCAAAGGTCAGCCAGGCTAAAATCCTTGGGTAAAATCCTCCTAAATTTAACTTCTTTTAATATACGTAACACAGAAAATCTTCACATCAAGAATCTTGGCATGGAAGCTCTGTTGAAAAACCAATCTTTCAAGGAGGTCAAGTAACAACTAATACAACTATCCTTTCAGATAAGATTGGAAGGAAAAAGAAAGCACTCCTTATACTCTTCCTTTTGAACAAGCTTCGGCGCTACTTTCACCATCTTCCGCAAAGAATAAGCTCATAAATGCAAGCAAACAAGCTTTACAAGGTGAAAGTGTGAATACGCCAATATTTACAAGTGGCTAAAGAACTCAATATTTATAGTAGCGAGGGGTGAACAAATCATTAACAAGTGACTACAAAATTACAGACAGATACTACAATAAAAATGGAGACAACAACTACAAAGTGAACAGAGCAGGAGAATAGTGAAAACGCAAAGTGAATTGGAAAGATGAATAGGGAGAAAAAAACAAGTAGTTAAGATAAATGAGAGGAAGCAAAAGGAAAAAGCCTATGAGTTCTGTTCAATAGTTTGCTATTGAAAATGCATTGCCTTCTTTAAGTTACTGTGAAAGTCATTTGGAGAATAATTTCAAATAGAAAAATGAAAACTGTTTGGAAAAATCTTCTTTAGATGTTCAGAAGCATGAAGAGCACAGTCTTCTTGCTTAAATCCTGTGTTAAAGTCCGCTAAAATGGCCCTTTGGAAATGAATCCTTTGAGGATTTAAAACATGTTCGTAGACACAACTAACAATTAATACGGAGCTATTGACTTATTGACTATGGACAGTTATTACAAGCGTACATTGTGGCAAATTTGTATGAAATTTAACATGCATGTGAAGGTTTGTCAGTACTGTAATCCATCAACTTGTAATTGAAACAAACAAGCACTTGATACGAACTTACATGGCATTAGTCTATTGCAAGAAATGCGCAAGAACAACATGCAATGAGCCACCAATACATGCATCCGTTCAAATGTTTCTGGTAATTGAATCCGGTAAATATCCAGTATGGTCTTAGGCTTTATCTATATATATATTATGACTTTTCAAACCAGAATTGCACTTTTCTTTGTGTTGCACTTTAGATTATTTACAGGCTGAGGAGAAATCTTTTCATCAATAATGATTCCCTTCTAAAAAAAAGTGCTGTAGTTTAGAGTGGCCCAGAGAACATTTTATGCAGAATTATGCTCTCATACACATGATCATTCCATAGGCCTGCCCAGAACTCTTACCAAACTGACCATTTGCATATTCAAAGAAGGTAGTCAGTATAAAACATATGGGTGAAGAAACTTGTCCACATGCATTGATAGTCGTGCAGCAAGGCTTGTACTTAATTTTTCCGCAAGAGGATGAATTTATTCCACTTCAACATCTTTAAATCGCAGGCGGTGAGCTGTGAAAATCATGCACTGTTTATTATTATGCACGACCATTCTCAATTTTGATGACATCTTCGAGTACCATTCTCCTCAAACAAGATGACAACAGATGACAAAGGTAATAAAGATTGCCTTAGCTTTCTATTTGCTCATTTTCCGAAACAGAACCTTTATCCTCTTCAATACTGATTACACAGGGTACAAAAAAGTGAGTGACGGACAACCAGATCAACTTTGACGTTCAGTTTGAGTAAGTACCTTCATTTTAGCACGATTTGCATAACCCTCAAGAATATTAACAGAGAATACCTTTCCCCCTAAGGTCAGAAATTCTCCAACAGCTTAATTTAATAAATCATCACCTGTATATGTGGGAAAAGTAAAATCACATCTCACAAACCTCGAGAAAAATATAACAGTTTACAGACCAGGCAATACACTCATAAAGACCTATGCATAGGCTATCAGAAAGCCAAAAATTGTCTATATAAGAGCCACTGGAATTGAAATTAAGTTGCATCATACTACTTGAATGATCAGAGTCTCTGCCTGAGACTTGTGGAAGAGTGGGTAACACCAACGTTTCTGCAAGCGTGAAATTACAAGAATGAATGAACATGTTTCATTAAGCAAAAATGCATAAAGTCACATAATTAAAGTCCACCAGTTGTATAAGTCTTGCACAAATCAATCCTAAGTTGCTTAGATGTAACTGCCTTATACAGAAAAAGAGAAATTCTTTTATAATGATAAGAATTAAAATATCTGATTTCACGTTCAGACTGACAGCTGCACCAAAGCCAAGCAATAATAATGTTGAAAAGAAACAACCCCTCGTGAAAATTTGCCAGGTTCATAGCTATTCCGAATGTTTATAAACAAAGAGCGATATGATGGCCGGTATTCACTAACATCTATCTGTATGAGTAAACAGAGACACAGAACAAATTAAGTGTTGTGTGTGGAAGCGAAAGTTGGGAGTTCATCAGAACCAGTGTGGTAGAGAAGTAAGAATTAAAAAGAAGTAAATCTAGCATACATCACAAACTGCAGGATTCATAAGCAAGATGCCAGCAAGTATGCACATTTGAAGTTTGTCAGGCAGCATCATCTGAAGTCTAAAATTATCATAATTTATCTTGATGTCACTTTTCTGTGGCGTATATATTTTCCTATATACAAATTATGAGCAATGATGGATTGCTTCCTATGTATACCACATCTTGGCAACTTATCTCTCTTTTAAATACAAGATGTGCGCGGCAATTTATTTTATATTTTTGCCATGTAATTGAGTGCATACAAATCGGAATACATTTACTTATATAAAAAAAACTCAAGCTTTAAATTAGACTAGCAACTATCCCTCTCTCTCCCTGATTCTTTGACCCAAGCTAATCCTTATTGATTACAATACGTTTCCCAATCGCTGTCAGAAGAAAACAAAGAGAGAGACCAGTGAACATTGGCAATCTCAGCAATCAGACTCTGTACAGGGGTTACATGCATTTGCTTATTGTGGTTGTACCGCCCATTTGTAATTATATCGTTTCGCGCATGTCTGCAGCTGTTCTTACCCCTGTGCAAACTGGCCATCAATCACCGGGACAATGGTTGATGGGACCAGAACAAAAGATATCTGCAAGCACAATTCTTACGTGAGCTAGGAGTTCGACCAGTGTGAAGAAAATAGCACTGCCAAATTTCAGTAGTCCCTTCATCAAACACTGCCTTCATTTCGGGGGTATCATAATGAAGCGGGAGTCTGCCGTATGATGTTGTCACATACTGAACACAATTTGAATATAAAGGGACTATGCTAGTCTAGCTTTAAAACAGCGCCACAGCGCTTAATCGAGGATTTATGCCAGGAGATTATTAAGTGCTGTTTAGGCGCTCAGTGTTGTGCAGAGAACACAGCCAGAGAAACAAGACTGTTTAGGAATGCTATGAAAATAAATTGCAGACATGCGCCACTGGATCAAAAAATAAAGCAAATGCGTCACCATAAAGTTGACGCGCACAACAGCACATACCGAAACTTCAACTTTCCGTGGCCTTACTAGCAACTACTTAAATGAATTATTTGATAATGCATCTAACATTTGAGAGCAAAACCTAGAATAGATGAACTAATAATGTAGCAATAATTATTGGCTTCATCGCATGCTTCTGCCACTCCCATGAACAACATGGCTGCTAAGATAACTGGTTTGTCCAAGCATGCCATTGGCTGGTAAACAATGCATATGCCAATTTAATTTTATCAGAAGAATTCTGCTAGGACGAAGGAGAAATGGCAGGAAGCATGTAAGTTCAAAACTAATATACAGTAGAGTCTCTAATACTTGAACCTCTATAACACGAATGTCTCCCTAACCCGAACAAATTCGTGGGCACCATGAGAATTTCCAACTAAACTCTGCTAAAAACTCTACAACTCGAACCTCCATAACTCGAATGGTCCCTTAACTCGAGCGGATTTTTTGTCCCTTAAAGATGTTTTACTCCATAACTCGAATTTTCTGGTATCGTAATAAAAATTTGAAAAGTTTTCCTGATAATTTGAGTCCTTATCGTTATAAATATTTTGATATTCATGTGTGTTGCGGGCCTTATATTATTCTATTGAATCGCAAGATCAAAAAAAGATTCTGATATTACTTGCAAGCAAACAAATGTCACCGATTTCTTCTCTAAGTAAACCGTAGATTAGTGAAAAAACCAACTAAAATGTATTGTTTTGGACTTCCACTAATCCAAAAAACCCGTACAAGCTAGACTGTACATTGAATTTATACTGCTTTCATTCAGGTGATCCTCAAATAAGGGCGAGATTTCGCTAAAACTTGAAAACCTCTACAACTCGAATGTCTCCATACCTCGAACGATTTCCTTTTCCCCCTAGCCGTTCGAGTTATGGAGACTCTACTGTATAACATTTTAGCCATTGCAAACAAACTAAAACAGCAGCAACACACTTAAGTTACTAAAGCAAACCACGTTACAAATGTGTGGGCAGTCATGCGTATTTCTGATATAGCCCAGAAAACAATTGGCTTGCCCGCAAGTAAGTGATTTGATTGGATAGCATTCCTAGGACAATGCATGTAGGGTGTTAGCCACGCCTATGGCACCCTGCTTAACAGGTTCTTCCCAATTCACTCAAAGAAAATAATTCCCAATTGAGAGTTTCTAAGAATGGTCTAAACTATTAAACACTGCAGTTGTAAAGGCCATATTGCCTATAGCAGTAAACCCATTACTAAACTGCCTCCACCCTAATTCACTTGCTGCATGCAATGGATAGAAGCCAATGTATTGCATCATAATTGGTTGGCAGTTGCCACTGAGATAATGATATGCAAAATGTTCAAGCCAGGTGACCTGAACACTCAAGCTGATTGGCCCCATAAATAATGAGACGCAAAAAGCTCATTTCTGCAGCAGGCAAGTACTGTAGGCTTCAGCCAGGCCATCTACACCAGCTGATGAGAAGACCTAATCAATTCACTTTTTAGGATATGGTTGAACTAGCTGGCAGATAGTGGTAGAAAAGAGCTAGTTAAGCTGCTGGCCGAGCTTGAATGGCTCGTAGGATTTTGTAACAATTTGTGTTCATTAGCTGCAGATACTTTCAATTTTTTTCTGCTTGTTTAGTTAAAAATATCAGAGGTAGAATAAGTTATGGATGGATTGATTGGTTTCTACCATTTGTGAAAATAATCTTCATCTTGCCATAGATGCTGCATGACTCTCCAAGTGAAAAATTTACTGTGGCTACCTTGAAATTTTTTTACGGCAGGCCTTGAATCCTATGCACTAGGTGTGTTCTAAGACCTGACCCCGTAGCATATTGCTATGGCTTCCATGGCTCTGCCCTGGACCAAGCAGTCTGGCTTGCAATACCCTCTCCATGTAACCCCATCGCAGAAGCTCACTATCCACGCTGGCTTGTGTAACACCTTCACCGCATAAACATTTCTCCCAATTTGAAATTACCGCTGTAAACTTCCCAATTCTGGCTAACACCCTGGCATGTGTATCCAGTTCTGGCCATTCAGGTGCGAGAGTTTGTATGGGAATCTACTTTAGGAAACCGAACCTTCCGAGTCTCGCTTCTTTCCCTGGTCGTGTTGCTGATTCAGGTTGTCCGATTGTGTGATATAAGCGAGATTCGATCGAGTCAAGCAGATTCCAGGCTAACGTACAGTTTTGTCTCCCTTCATTACTAATAAAAAGGTATCTTGAATTTTGGTAGAGACATCTGACATCACATTTTAATGTCTGAAGTAAATCTTGGACATGTACCAGTCATTGACATGAGAATAACATCTGCACCTTAAACTCATTCCACTTATAACACATCGATTCACTAGTTATGAATCTATAAACGCATAGAAAAAAGTTCACAGTTTTTCGTCCAGACAAAGCTGTATATAACATGACATTCTTTTGGTATTGACCCCTAAGAACGAAAAATGGCAAAAACAGCTTTCATGCATAGCATGACACCATAATGCTTCGATTAAATGCACGGGGCGTTTACTAAATTTTTGGACTTTTTAGGGAAGCGTCTATTCGAGTGGGGCATTTAAAAGAGGGGGGCGTCTATTACATCTCTATGAAATTCTTCTTTTTTTCTTACGTATAAAATTTATATATGAATGAAATA
>JAOBRC010339016.1:0-12960 GCA_027575255.1 Scolionema suvaense
CCTCCTGATCCGTTGGAAATGCAAGCAGTGCGGCCGCCTCAGAAATTTACTTCTTACTCAACCACATTCATGATCTATAGGGCAGTCCAGATACATTACGTTCGTTGCAACATTTTGCTGCTTCAAACATTACCAAGGCTAGTGGACATTTATTTTTTTCAATACCTCTTGTGAATTTGCATTGATCCTAAGTGATTTGATTATTGAGCACACAATGTATGTTATTGTTCGATCAGTATAAAGCAATTTCTACTAACGTCATAAGCAAGTGGCTTTCGATTGTGCGCCTCCTCAGCTACGATCACCATTGAACTCAGAAAAACAATGCTTAAGTGACAATGCTTGCGGCGACAACTTCCGAAAATGGATAATGACATGTTGATTGATGTTCGGAACAACAGTTGTCACAAAAACAAACGCTATCACTTGCCTTTCTACAAGTTGATTGGTTCCTTATAATAAGCGTGGTTTGATTGTCGCAACCGAGTAGGTAACAGATCTGTCTTCCCGCGTAGAAACACAGGGTTCCGTGAAAAAGTATTTTCTTTTCAACACAGTCAAACTTACATTGTTGACTAGAAAACTTTTTCGCCACCGGAGCTTATGATCGACTTTTTTGATCTTACGGTGTGAGAGCTCATTTTAAAGATTCGCTTGCGCAGAGCGCCTGGCGCGAATCAAAAATCGATCGAAAGTTACGGAAACAAGACGTGTTCTTTATAGGTCTGTTCTTCAAGGAAAGGAGCACAATCGATAACAAGAGACATTTTTTAGACTCTTTTTTTCAATCAGACGACTTCTCAAAAGCACGCAATTTCCGACAAATCTCCGAACAGCAGAAAGTTTACTCCTTGATCGCATATGATTGGTTCGTAAAACTTTTGAGAATGTTGTAACCGAATCCGATAAATACACAAGGCGTACAAGAGTCGATCTTGTCTCTATCAAGAATCCCTTCTGCTCTAATTCATTCTGATGCCCAATACAGGGAATACTAGACTCAGTATCATAATAACAGAAGCGTATAACTTTCATGATGCGGCTTTGCAAAAGGAAGGGTTAAGGACATTTGAGGGGCCGGGGGCCGGGGCTGTGGGGCCGGGGCCGGCGATCGCCTTGAGCCCCTGGTCTCCAAGCTTTATTTTCCTCCAGCACAATTAATAGAACTTACGACCAGAAGCAGAGAATAAGGAGAACGTTTCAACACTGAACCACAGGAGTTACAACTGATTGCCGATGAACAGGGGCTTAGTGGCTCTGCTTTTGCTGAGTAGAGCTCAAGTCCAATACTTATTGAGCAGTGGAGATGACTTACGCATAGGGGATCCCCAGTGCCCACTATGAATTACTGGTATGGAGGTGCAAATATTGTTGCTTTGGATAAGACGAGGGTAGAAGGCAGGATCAAAAGCACGCATCTTCACTCCGAAAGGCTTCTTGTTATATGATTGTTTAAAGCAAAACAACGGTCAAAAATGAAATTGCTATAGTTGAAACCCCTTTCAAATTGAGGAACTTTGGTCGTTGTTTCATCTGAAAAGCTGCTTTCGTTCACCAGATACAGGCCCTTCAAGTTGCAAAGTTTCTGCCATCTTTCTTAGGCACAGTAATTATGCATGGCATGGGTTATGACAAATGAAATTAGTGAATACTTGGGATTGAATTGTGCCCGATCTCAGGACAGCTGAACACGATTAATTACACTACTTTTGTCAGATCATGGATATGTTCAATACACCATCTCCAGAATTCTTTCAACTGGTTGGTTACTTATGGCCAGCAGTGTGTCTAGTGATGGTCATAAGTGATGTCATAGCTTAATGTGAATCAAGCACCGAGGTTCGCATAAATTATCCACACTTTGAAGCAAAACATTTTGGACAACCGCTAAAGCTTTTCAACTCAAACAAAAACCAAACTTTATCATTTTTCACATTCTATCCATGAGCTAAATATCATTTTTGACCGTTGTATTGCTTTAAGCTACGATTATGAAACATCCAGATTAGTGGGGGCAAGAGCCAAATTGACTCTCAAAGAAAGTTCTTCGCGCCTATACGAAGCTGGTCAGTCCTCATGATTGATGATACACATAGAAGAGCATGTAGTTTTTGACTTGCGTTCCGACACAAATCTTTAACATGACTAGTAAAAGTTAGCTTATCGTCAAGTTTGATTCCAAACAAAATTTCTTCTTGTGATTCTGATGTAGAAGTATCATCAATTGTTTTTGAGATTGGAGAATTTTTAACTCCTAGGACAAGCAAATGGCATTTTTCCTCATTTAATCTCATCTTGCTACCTGAAAACGATCTCATGGCAATCAAGCTGTAACATTCAAGTGTTTTACTACTCTTGAGAGATCTGTGTCACAACAATGCAAAGAGGTATCATCAACAAGTTACAAAGGAAAGATTGTGAGAGAAAGAGGAACAAATCATTCAAGTATATATTGATCAATAAAAGGCCTGAAATAGACCCCTGTGGAACTCCAATATACAATTAGGACCAGCTGCTTAACGAAGTATTAATCTTTGTGCGCTGCCATCTATTTATCAAATAGTCATGAATGAAATGACAAGAAGAGATGTCAAAACCATACGCATGCACCTTTGCAACCATCAGTTGGTCAGCTGGTGATAAGGGTATCAAATGCTTTTGATAGATCGAAGGGGAATCAGCGCAATGTAGTGATGGAAGCTGTTACTCTCATGAATGCATAGTCAGGCGGACCACAAATGTTAAACATCGGACCAGGCCAGATTTGAACCCACGACCTTGGGCTTACCGCGGCCCCGCTCTGCCAACTGAGCTGCCGGTTCATGAGTTAAGTCGTCATTATCTCGGTTAAGTATGCTAGCGGAGATCGCTATCTCCGACGATAGATCTATTAATGCTGATCTTTTGATAGATCTATTAATGCTGTTCCAATAACACCTTTATTATCTAGAGCTTTGCGCCATTGTTCGAGAAGAATCAAAAGTGTATGCTGTGTATTATATCCTTTTCTAAAGCCACATAGGAAAGAGGGTAGATGACAATTTATATACAGAGAGATCTGACTGTGTACAATTCCTTCGAAACCTGTTGATATAACTGATATCACATCAAAGGCGGATAAACTCAGCATCAGAGAAGCAAGAGAGAAGATTTCACTTGCTCACGGATTGTTTGTTGCTCTCACAGGGTATCGAGGATTACTGTTTTCTGTTAGAAGGACCAGTCAAACATATATCCAATAGGCACCAATAGACCTAGGGGATTCGTCTAGAACTGTAAGAAAGAGCAAGAACTTTCGGGCAAGCCAAGAACATTCTCCCATTGCTGAACAATCAATGCATGCCCGGTAGAAATATTCGAGCTGTACCTGTTCGGATGAAACTTTGTAAGGTGAAATTTTCGTTGAGCGAAAAGTTTCGTCTGGAGAAATTTTCGTAACACAGTCAAAAATCCGATGCTTTCGCCCGAGAAAGTTTCGCCGATCAGGTTTTAACAAATATCTTTGAAAGTATGTAGAAGTCGTTCCTAAAAAAATTCGTGCATCGAAAGATTTAAAATCGTCGTAGTCATGAAACGGGAGGAACGACTAGCACTACTCGGTCAGACTCTGCTTCTTTCTCATGTGCCAAGAGCTATTCAAACGAACTAGGGACCATTATAGACGGAGGTAGCGTTAATCTTCAAATGAATTTTTTATCCCCTATTACCAAAGTGTTTATTGCGTGTACTAGTCATACACTAACCCCCTGAAGACTCACTTTCAGCGCACTCAGACGAGATGAGAATAATGCGTGCGATCTCCAAATACCGCTTACAAACTTACTGCCTGCGTAATGTCCATACAAATCGCCAGTCAGGATACTGGCTGGCTGTATGGAAGAGTTGTATGGTGCTTATCAGGAACACTTCGACTTGCTACCGTAAAGTACTAGTCTCATTCTCAGTTTGTCAGCCTGTTTAATTGACCCGTGTGTTGTGTGGCTCTCATTAAGAATGGGATTACACTAGTCTACTTTGAATGGTACACAGAATTGATTAAAGCGCTAATGCCCAAAGCAATATCCTGCCATGAATCAGCCATCAGATTTGATTTGCTTGCTCAACTTGCGTAGACAACTACATGGATCAAACGGCAAACCCTGACTTTAAGACTTCCTAGTTTCTTGTAGAGTCTCAAATGGTGTTCTTGGCAATGCTAGAAGCCAAAATAAAATAAACTGACTTTGTAAGACTTTCATCAAAAGCACGCTTTGTATTGAAAGTACTTCACGCATTTGTTTTTCCTTTTTATGAAGGTCTTAAACCACTTTCGCAAAGGGTTTCAATGCAGTTTAAGCACTGTGCATTAGAGAACTGCGCTCTGCACCTTTTGTTCCCCAAGTTACATGAAAATATTAGAAAAAAAAGATCCGAAAACACGCCATAAACCAAGCACTGACATACACTGCAGTCACCCTCCTACATTTCTAAACCAGAGTTGGCGGCCTTTACTTCGCATGTGGTGCGAAACATTGTGCAATTGTGAATACGCACCAAGATATCTTGAGTATGGTTGTAGTACCAGCCGATCACTTCTATGGTTTTTAAAAAACTTGCGGCTTGTAGTATTGTTGTTTATACGAACTTAGTCTGTGTGCTGAATAATCTACAATCCTGTACAAAATATATTGGGCAAAGGCTAGTTTTTGATCAAAATTCAAAATGGACATTTTCCATCTTTTGTTTATAGAACCAAATGCTAGTCAAAACGGCTGAATACTTTTATTGTACGAAGTAGGTATCCATCAAGCAACGAGGCGATACTGACATTTTCCTGTTCTCGGCTATGAAAGAACCAGCAGATGGTTTTGAATTGATCCACCTGCAAAAAAGGATCAGGCTACGACCATTTAGAGGTTCTAGCAAGCCTTGCGCTCATGCATCCAAGTACAGTTTTTCCAAAATTGATAGATAAAACCAGTCACTTTAACTTCCTTGATGAAACTGTCGAACGCAATCCCACCCAGTCGTCTAGATTTGTGCCGCTCTTCGCCTCGTTCAATAATCTTTTCCTTGTGGGTTGGCAATATGCCGTTTTTGATGCAAATTCCAAAAAAGTTGTGCAAGATTGTAGCTATATTTGCTTCTTTGCCCTGAAGAAAGGCATTTCTCGGTTTTATTTCTGAGTTTTTAAAATTTTTTATTGGACCTGATTCACGCTTCGCTTTTCGCAGAGATTTTTGAATTTCGCAACAGACCCTGTTGTACATTCGCAATTTCATGCCTCGGATGAGAAATGTCATGTTCCTTTTAATAAGTAAATATGGTAAATATAAATTAAAGTTATGTTTTTTGTGTGCTGAAAGTGAAATCCCTCTTTCCCCCTGTAGTAGTAGTATTGCAAAGACACTGTTGAAAAGCAGACGAGCTTCCTGTAGCATGAAAGTACAAGGATAAGTCTAGAGTTTTGGTCGCTTGGCTAAACCTACAATCATTACCATAAATGTACAACAAAAAATCACAATTTGGCAAACATATTTTGGCACTGATTGGAGAAGGTTTCTGAGGAACCTGTGCTACTTACCCTAAAAAGCATTCAGAAGCGTCCATGCCACTAGCATATTTACTTGGTTCCTCTTTTAAAAAAAAAGCTTATGATCGAAAATCAACATGCTTACCGCTTTCGGTGAGTGCTCGATCATAACCGTATCAACCAATGCAATGCAGTGAATTTCTAAGCGCTGAGTGTGTAAGTTTTACTCGTGTCATGGTATGTGAACTTTACTTAAACCTCAGTCAATGATTGGTGCATTTTCAGCAAATTAGGCGACCTTATTGGAAAGTCCCTTATTAGCCTGCAACGCTAGGCTTTTGGAATCGGTCTGATTCTGAGTAGACAGGTTTTACTCAGTTTGCGTGAACCCGGTGTGCATCAAAAGTCCCCGAGACGTCGTATGCACGTACCTTTTGGTCTTTTGGTCCCTTCGTCGCCAGGAGACTGAAATGAGACGTATTCTTTCGCCCCCAATGTAACTTGGTCTCCATGGGACGAAAATTGGACGTCACTTTTTGTCCCTTGTGTATAATTATTGTGAGTAATAACACTGATCATGAAAGTTATGACTTTATTCAAGGATATTGAAAAACATATCCTTGCTTTATATTAGTTTTCGTGTTGTGGCGGAAAAGAGGAGATAAGGTGAGCTTTTGTTCTTGTTTTAAACACTGCCAATACTTTGTTACATCGCAATATATGCAGAACGACTTTGATAACGTCTTAAATTCTGTTTTTGCTAAGCAAAAAAGCCGTGTCCAGATGTCTAGGAATTATTATGCTCCTTCGTCAGGTGACATATGCTTTGCATGTGTATTAGACCGAAATACTTGATATCTGAATACAATGTACGTTTTGGAAACAAATCGCGATATCTGTAATGTGCTCTAATCTGCTATTCGCTTTAGATCTTCTTCGTGAGATGAATTGTCGCAAAAGTTCGCTGCCGCACTTTCTACACGAATATTAGACACGTACATGATCGTGGAACAGGATATTTCAATGTACAAGAAATGGAATTGGTGAGTTTCAGGTTTATTTAATGCCGGATATCGAAGTGCACTCACAGTTAAACTTTCGTGCATATTATTTGTATGAAGTAACTGCATGGTATGGTTCTATTCACTCTATCCTTTGATTTCCTGTTATTTTGTGTTGTTAAAAGCAGTACGTAACCGGTAGAGCAACTGGATAAATGTAAATTATCCTGTATTAGATTGTTTTACCTTTTCATAAGTGAGTAACGCATAGGTGAGGTTTGTGTTTTGAAGGCAATATTTTCTAAAGTTGTTGATGTTGCATGATTAGTTTGCTTGCTGTATTTACTTTGTTATGCTCTTCATTCTATATCGCTCTTGTCTTTTTAGATTATTGGTACATTCTGCAAGATGCATTTGATTATCACCTGGCACTGTCCGTGGCGAAAATGATCGTTAGTAAACGTTGTCCCTTTCAGAACCGTAAAGGACACTGGATGAAAACGCCGAACTTTGAAATATTATTCTCCATGCATTCTTTCCATGTATTCTTTCCATGCTCTTCGTCTGCATATGTCTCTTTTAGATAATAATGGCTTGTTTTGTTCTGTACAACTTGTGTTCTTGATTGCCTGATATGTCACCAAGCAGTACGAATTATGTAATTTCTACTCCAAATATTATAATATTGCACAAAGGGTTAGTGTAAGTCCCAGGAACGTCCCCGAAACGAACACTGAGGTATGGCAAAAGACGTCGATTTGACGTCGTTTGGACGTCCCCAAATGTCTCCTGTTAACGTCCCTGGGACGTCCCCTTTTTGTCCCTTGGGTGGGGATGAAAGTGGTTAAATTTCGGCGCTTAGAGCACGTCCCCTGTTCGTCCCTTAGGGGACGTCAAAACGACGTCTTAGAGACGTTCTCTTGCACACTGGGAAGCCATACCATCTCGGTCGCGGTTTTGAGCGACCAATGAATGGAGGGCATTGTTTCACGAAACAATAAATCAGTTCGGACTGAACATCGTACAGCGAACGACATGAAAACGAGGCCACTACTCGAAAACCAATGCAAAATGGCGGAACTACTAGCTGCAAGCGCTGCAAGTTGAAACGCAGTGCTGAGTCTGGTCTTTGGGGATAGTGAGTTACCACCGAAAGAAGCTTATGGTATGGCTTTCAGAGTTATTGAGCGGATTAGAGACGATGTGATGCCTTCATGTTGCTTGGAAACGTGTCTGCCTCGCTCAAAGGTTAAGAAAGATGCAACCATCAGATTAAACCAGGAGGAGACCACTGAGTAGCTAGAAGCTTTCTTCATTTTGCAGATCGCGTATTAGCTACCTACATAGCTCTCTGTATAGACTACCTATGTTTTGAATGATCTTTGATCACATGTAGCGCTATGATACAAGATGCATGCAGCATATCTCAGATGGTTCTGTTCCAGCCCATTTGCGTATCTAGCCATGCACGGCGCCACTGCGGGGGCGGGGGACCTGGCCCCCCACTTTTTCGTTAAATTAAAGTTTTTTTTGGGCAGAGCGATTTGTTTTTCAAAAGATTTTGTAAATTTTTGGTTTTTGCCCCCCCCCCCCTGCCGCAGTTTAAAATTCGTGGGGCCGTCCCTGCTAGCCCGTTTATGTTATGCGCGAACTTGGGCTGCCCACGTACGATACTGTTCGACAGCTAGCCCAAGTATGCGCATTCGAAGTCGACGCTCGTTTTGAAACGTGACTGTCAGTATTCTAAGGGAGAGTACTGTAGCTTAGAAAAAAAAAGAATAAGAATGGAGAAGAAAGCTACGCAATTGTTTGCCGACACCATCAGGAAATGAAAGTAAAATAGTTTTACGGAGAGATACCAAGTCTAAAAAAATGGATAGACAGATAAGAAACAAGGGCGGAGATTGAAAAATTTTACTAATCTTTCAGTAATGAAATTTTGTGAAACATTTTATTAAAACGCTGTAATAGCAGTAAGCGTACACGCTTTTTATATAAGAACAAAGTTTATAGGAACGTAACACCACAATCCTGATATACAGTTAAGAACATTAAGGTAAAACACAAAGACTTGCTTTCATGATGGACGTTCTTATAAAGAAACAATCGCGTAAAGCAAAGATCTTTTTTTATGACAAATATTTTTGTAACAATTCGAACCACTTCCTCCGAAAAACACACACTGTGTAAAGTGACGTTTTTGACTGAGTTCACTTGCTTGCTAGCTTTATAAAGAGCGATATTTATTTATTAATATTTTACAATCAGTTTCATAATGTTTCCAGTTTTGATTCCAATTTGCAAGGTCCTTTCTGCAGTTTCCAATAAAAATGTGAGTAAATTTAATACGAATATATATAAGAAGTAGGAAGAATAAGTTAGAAACAAACGTATATGTGGAGATCCAGTCCCGGAAAATATTTTTTGAGATTACATAACATGCTATAGGGGGCAGGGTGTAGATGGTGAAAAGTGCTACATGGTTTTAAGAAGTTTCGAGAAAGATGAAATTTCCATGAATTTTTGCAGGGTTCAAGCAACGACCAGCTATCAGTTGTTTGAGAATAAATACACTTTTTTTTAAGGACAACTTTATATGAGCACGATGATCAACTTTATAAATTAAGAACAATTCCATGTTGAACTTGCCACAGAAAAATGAAGGGCCAACAATAGTATCTCGGTAAGATAATAATAGTAAGCGAGCAACGAAGTGGAATATGAAAATGGTCATCATTTTAAACATTGCAAAAGCAACTCATCACATCTTTGTTTTCGAACATTTTTAAAGTGACAATGTGAGAAATACGAGCCTAGACATGGGCTGCGGAGCGTAATTTAAAGTGGGGGGCCAGATCATAGTTGGGATGTTTTAGGTAACATTTGTTAGTAGTCATAACAGTAAAACAATTTTACTTTGGAAAAAAGTGTGTGTGGGGGGGGGGCATAGCCCTCCCGGCCCCCCGTCTCCGCGGCTCATGCTAGATATCCGACGAAGCTAAGAACGAGCCTCAGCTCAAATTTGCAGTTTCCTACAAACAAGTTTAATTAAAATCTTTGAAAACTAGCGAAAATCTTACTCAGAACACTATTGCATAAGTTAGCAACTATAACCCTGTAACTATACATTACTGTTTTCCGTAATGCTAAAACAAATATCGGCCTCCCAAACTTAAGGCACCTAAACTACAGCTTTTTTATATAAGCATCAGATAATTTCAGCTCAAGGTTTCTTCGTTTCAGGGTCCATTTATGCTTTACCATACGCTTAATTTGTTGAAATTTTGAATCATGAAAGAGAAGTTACTTTGGCAAAGAACGATGATGATTCGATATCAAAGTTCCCAAATTTGCTATTTTATAAGTCAGCATTTAGAAAAAATGTTGAATGGTCTTGTAAACAGCTGTGCTACAACAAAAAAAGCAGCACTTGCAAAACTAGAAGGGAATGGGTGGAAAATTACATAATGAAAATTAATAAGGTTGGGTGGAAGAAGCGGGGTGGGTAGATTTCTGACCAAAATAAATAAACGGGGTGGGTGGAATTTTTTCCAGTACTTGACACGCTCCCCGGTTTAACAGTAATTTTCAGAAGGGTGTTTGTTGAAGCATAAAAAATCAATAGTTACAGTTCAGGTGAACGTTGATTCAAAATCAAGAAGTTTTAAAAGAATGTTTTATTAAACAACATAAATATCTACAGCGGGCTGAATGGATTTTCTGAGAAAGGCGACCCTAATAAAAGGGATGCATGGAAAATGTTTCAAATATAAGTAAAAGGGGTGGCTTGAATAAACATGTTTTGGGTGGATATTTTTCTCCAAAATTAATAAGCGTCTCACCCCGTCTAATCAGAACTCAAGAGTACTAAAAAGAAAAGTAAGGCAACAGATAAGAAACTTGTGGATTTTCCAATAAGGAATTTTACAGTTTGTTCCCAACCGAGGCAAATATATTTCGGTCACATAGGTAGCACTATTGTAGCACGTCTTATTATTTAGACGCACAGCTATATGATAATTTTGATGCATTGTTTATATGATTGATAACGTTCTTCACAAAACCTTTCCTGTATAGGAAACCAAATCAGAAGGCTAGTAAACTAGTAAACTTTTGCTAGTAAACTTCAAAAAGTGAAAGAAACTTTTACTACTACCACAGGTGCTTGGTTTCTTGCGAATTTAAGAAACCGAACAGGAAACGTTTTAGTCAAATCTCAACATTTTTTAAAAGTTTTTGCTATTACGACGTATTCCGCAGGGGCAAAGGCGGTTTTTGCTGCATTTTTTTTTTTCTTTTTTTTTTGGGAGTGCCCTAGTATAGCAACGGGGAAGCGAAATGCTTCAGCGTAGAAATTCAAAAAATTGTATTTCGCTGTAGGCCGTCAGCAACATGATGAACAAAAACAATCTAAAGAACACGGTGAAAGTCTACCATTCCTAGATGTGAAAGTTTCTCGAGACTCTGTTGGCAAACTATCTTCCAGTGTATTTCGCAAGGCAACAGCTACTGATTTATACATCCATTGGAGAGCTTATGCCTCTGACATGTGGAAGACGTGGACCCTCAAACAACTTGTACAACGAGCCTATGTGCTATGCTCAACACCTGAAAATTTAAAAGTAGAACTAGCACGTTTACGAAAAGTATCTATCAAGATTAATGGATATCCACTGAAACTGATAAACCGCATAATTCACAAGGAAAAAGTGAAACGAAGTGCAAATGCACCAGTGATCAACAATATAGTCGAATCAGAGTTAAACGGAAATTCGGAGGAAAATGTGGAACATCCTACAATAGTGCTGCCTTTTGCTGGTCTGGAAGGTACTAAATTAACGAAACAACTTGAAACCACTCTTCGTCAAGCATTACCTGCAAATGTGCAACCTAGAATCACCTACACTTGCAGAAAATTGTCTTCACGTTTTCCACTAAAAGATAAGATCAAAAATTGCCACAGACATAACGCAGTTTATAAATTCTCATGTTCTGAAGAAAATTGCTGAAGCGTATACATTGGGGAGACTGGCCGACGTGTTTTTGAACGGATCTATGACCACTCGCGTAGAGATAGTAACTCTCACATAAATGAAACATTGTTTTGCTGTTGGGACACCAAGTTAAAAGTAGTGACTTTGCCATTCTTCGAGCTGGTTTTAGAAATAACAAAACATGAAAACTAGCGGAGTCGTTCCACATAAAAGAAGATCAGCCGGATTTGAACAAACAAGACCTGTCATTACCAATAAAACTTTTTAACTATTTTTATTTTCTTAAGATGCTGGTCATTTGTTACTTCTAAGATATGTATATACTTGTGAATTAGAAGATAGATATGTATAAATATTTGCTGAAATATGTTATTTTTGTACATTTATTTAGGCCCTACCTTTATGTAACTATTTATTGATTCGTGTATTTATAATTCTGTTTATTTATATTTATTTACTTATTTATTTATTTATTTTCTCTGCATTTACATGTGTTTATACTTAGTGTATTTTTATAAATTTACATTTCTTCTTAGCCTTCATACTATAGTATTTATGTTGTCCTCCTTGTAATATTACCATTTGTGGGTACATTTTAGTACCCTATCACCATTTAGTGGCTTCATTTTTAGTGTCCTTTTGTCACTACGAGTTAAGCAATTACATTGATTGTTGGAACTGTTTTTCACAGTTTGCATGTTAGCTGTCACTATTTTATTAGCTGGCATACTGTTGGTGATGCTTCATAGAGTTGGAGCGAAATATCCAGTGGTTTTATGAAAACAACTGTGTTGTCTTCAGTAGAGCTTCTCGTGTTTTGCTTTTTATACAAACCTGTTTGGAATGAACTTTCTGTCCATCACAATCTAGTTCTGAAAGGGTCTCAGATTGTTGTTCCAACAGGAGAACATCGCTGAGGTGCAAGGAACATACAGCATTGGATCATGGATATCGCACAGGAGGGACATCTGGGAGCAAATAACATGAACAGAGAGTTAAGGGCACGATTAAGGTTCCCTAATCTCAGCTCCCTGGTAGATGCCAAAATGGAAGGATGCCTCCCATGTCAGGCCGCCATCAAAACTTAGCACAGAGACCCTCTTGTCCCATCTACTCCTGCAAAGATTCCTTAGGAGAAAGTAGCTGTCCGCCATTGGGGTCCAACCTCAGAGGGCAAATATATCCTTGAGTCCCCATTGACACTCGAACACGCTATCCGGAAGTCGTTATTGTCAATTCAACCAGCGCAGATGCAAACATAGCGGCGTTTGATCCAGACACGGTTTCTAAAATGTCCTACGTTCAAACAATGGACCACCCTTCAACGGGGCAGGCAGTCACGATCTACAACGATATTTCCGCTAGGCAGGCATCCAAACACCATCCCAATCGCAGCTATGCTAAGTATGGCACACAGCTATTATCAAACACCGACATCTGCAGGCGGAACTCA
>JAOBRC010339127.1:0-12956 GCA_027575255.1 Scolionema suvaense
GAAATTTTTCAAAATTGACTTGGCAAAATTATTGGGGGGGCTGAAGCCCCCCCAGCCCCCCCACTGCCTACGGCCCTTTATTAAAACTAAATGCAATAGCGAAAAAGTAGAACCGGAGGAAACAACGTTCTTGCAAAGTAATTGATGGCGAGCCTCACTCCCAGCCTAAAACTAGAACGGTCTGTTCTTTTGGGGTCACCCAGGTAGGTTGTGTCGTACAATGCAGAATAAGTGATGTTATGTAATTAAAGCAGTCTGAAGAACAGTCCCTTCGGCGTTATGGGTTGATGTGTATTAACTTCGGGATTCCTTTACACTAGGGACGACTTTTCTAGTCTATCCCAGGCTCAAATTTTGCTTACTTCCTTTGACTATCTGAGCCTCGATATGCTTATAAGGTTCATGCATACATGAAAGAAGGTGTATGTCCATCCTATGATGTGCGTTAGAGAACAAGTCGAGAATATCAGGAATGCAGTTATAGCACTGTGAACGAACAGTATATCCAGGGCATACGTGTATTAAAAATAAACATAACATAATATGTGGCCTGCAGCCTTTAATTCGTCGATTAAAACATTTTGATGGCGTCATCTCGTCGTATTCTTGGGCTTCATTTGAACCTCTTGATAAGTATTTAAATTGCTATTTATGCAGGTTTAGCTTGCGTGAGTTTGTCTGCAAAATCTCAAGTTTAAAAATTTGTTTTCTGCGTGGTGATTTTGACCCCTTCTTCCCGAACAAAATAAAGTTGAATAAACGTAAAAAAAAATTTTGTATAACCTTCCATTTTATGTTTCACTTACAGATTGGAATCATTGGTTTAGTGGAAGAAGAATGGCTGGTTACCTTGGCAACCATAGATCCTAACGACGTGGATTACATTGATTTTGTATCATGCGGTACTGAACTGGCGAGTAGATTGCGTGAAGAACAGGTAAGGAAAGGGAATAAAATCTTTCATGCATTTTAGTGGTTGCAAGGAAGTCAACTTCCTTGGCGTTTGCAACATGTGAAGTTTTACCATCTCAAATAGAGTTGGTTGTAAAAAATGCATTACGTTTTCTAGTAAAAGAGAATTGCATATCTGCCAAAAGTTTGAGTGTGAAATGTTTCTGCTCTGAATGATCCCTGAATACATTTATGCAAGTATTCTAGCTATCAAGGTATATTTTATGTGGAATGATAAATTTTGAGGGATTTTCAATATTTCCGCCACCAACCCCCCACCCCTCTGCTCACCAGGACATCCCCTTCCGCTTATTTATTCTTTTGGAAAATTTCTGACCCCTACCATTGAGGCACTTCCTTCTATAAGTACTTTATAGCAGACTAGCTTTAACTTTTTACAGAGTCAGGTGTTTTTTTCTATGTGCTCCGAATTTCAATAGCCCGTCTGACGAAGTTAATGAAATTTGGGTCAAGTGCCGAAAAGTTGCCCCATCTGAAAATTCCGACAAAAAAATCACTCGAATACAGTAGTTTAGGTCCATGTTGCTTCGTGCCGCTATTAGCTTAGTTTCGTTGCAACAATACAATTCTATGCTAGTATCCTACATAAGTCACGACGAGTCTGTAGAGATTAGAAAGCAAGATAAGTCTGGATACAATAAAACGCTTATTCTGTTGCCGCTGGCGATCCGATGAGTGGACTATAAATGCTGTGCAGATGACTTTGATAACACTTTAAGCGTGGTACAAAAATGAGAATGTTAGAATTAGATGAAAGAAAATCAAAAGTTTTTTTGACGTGATAGTGGGCGATTTTTGTGTTTATCAGAAAATGCGTTGGTTGATCCCACTGCGCACTGCGCTACATCAGTTCAACCTGACGATCAGAAATTAAGTCACTTGTCTGGTTTCGAAAAAAGATAGGAGTGCAGACAATACAACATCCTCTTACGCTGAAAATGTGATGGAATTGTAAAAAAAACGTGTACCGCAATAGTGGGATGCGAAACCGACGTAAAATGTATAAATATGGTGCCGATGGAGATTTTTGTCAGAGCAACTTTCGCTGGTCGAAAGAAGTTGTATATACGCAGAAGAATAAACCAGACGAACGTTCATTAAACTGAAGAACGACGTAATGAAGCTTACAGCATCTATGTCAATCCTCCTGGTCGTACTTACCATGACAAATGCACTTCGGGCAAGAGTCGGGGAAAGTAGTTTCGTGAAGCCACAACCGGTGAAAGTGGATACACCTTGCCCAGGTAAACTATAGTTTTTAGATTGGAAGACTGAATGAAGAAGGAGAAAGATGTAGAAAAATGATTTCCGTACCAGCTTTGTTTTGTGTATCCTTAACAAAAATGATTATAGCGACAGATACTTCTTGCAATGAATCCGCCTTCTTCAAAGTTGAACCGAGGGTTGTTTTCAGAAAAAAAGTGGGCTTTCAAGGGGGTATGGAGAAAATTGTACTTCAAAGGGGGAGAGAGCTGACAAAAAAGGGGTTTTATGAAGTTTAGATGGGGGTCAGAACCTTGACAGAAACTTTGGTTTTTTTTTATTTTTTTTTTGTTTGTTGGTTTGTTTTGTTCTGCTTTCTGACAAACCTCTCCTCGTTACACAGAATGCCGATGCATGCAGTGGACTCGATGGATCAATTCCGACTCGCCCACCTCAGATGACGGTGATTACGAAACTCTACGTTTCGGCAAAAACGGTTACGGGACTTATATAACTAATTCAGATGGAAAACCTGGTAACGTCACAACTGTCCTGACGAAACAAGGAGTTGTATGCAACCATCCTATTCAAATTGAATGCCGAGATTCGGAGACGAAACAAGCGTTTTGGCAGCAGAATGAGTATACAGTTGGCCATCCTATGACAGTAAAATGTACGACTGATCAAGGATTGATCTGTAAGAATAACGAACAGCAGGGCGGAAGATGTAGAGATTATGAGGTAACCATAGTGCTTCTGTTGCACGCTTTTTTTTTATAATCACATAATGTTTTGTCTGAGCCTCGACGTTGACTTGGTTTTCCTTGTTTCCAGGCTCGATTGTTGTTTAGCTGCTGTTTGTTGACCATATAGAGGCTTGCCGAGATTTTGACAATGCGGAAAGCTTTTTTAGACCTCTTTGAAAAAGAGACTTGTAGCTCCACGGATCTACTTAGTTAAGTTCAAGCACCTAAATCAAACAATTTTCTTTCTTTTACACTACCTCTCCGTTTTCTACATTCATATTTTTTTTTTCGGTCTAGACTGGGCAGCTGTTTAGCTGTTCTTAAACTTTCTAAAAGATTTGAGCGTCATGTTCCTTATAAAGAGTTCCTAATAAAACGTGAAGCTAACTTTAGTCAATCATTTTTGTAGATTATTCGTGTTTGTTTTCATTATTACACGAGCTGCTAATTATTCAAAGAAACTTGTGCAAAAATGGTACGCTTCCAAGATTTGTATCATTGCAATAGAACTTCGTGACAGTTGTTTTATTTGTTTGTTTTTTTTCTTATCATGATGCTCGGGTGATGTTCACTATTTACAATGGATGAACATTCGGGTTTGCATTGGTGTGGTTCAACCCTAGGGGTAGGGGGCTTTTTGCCCCCCTCCCTTGCCATATATCGCGGAGGAAATTTTCTTGGGGATCATTTCGCACAACAAGCTTTAGTCTACTGCTTTAGAGTTTATTGATACGTATTCTGAACAAATTTGGCATACTTTGGGTCTAGGGGTCACGTGATTTAGATAAATTTCCAAATAAGGATAAAAAGTCCTGAAAATCGAAAACTCAAAAAAATCGGAATTTATTCGGTGATAAAATACAATGCAAAACAAAGTCAAGGAAACAAGAATGCATCAAATTTTGCCCAATTTTTTGGTTTTTAGGGGCAAAAAATATGATTTTTGGGCAAAGTCAGGCAAAACATGAGCTGTTTTACATACGGTAACTAATGATGTCATACCTCAAGGAGCTTGGGCCAAGTAAAAGTACTACCTACTTTTTTAAAGTCTTTTAGAGCAAAGGAAACTGACTAGTATTAGGGCAGGGAGCCAAAAAGACCCTACTCTCCCCCCCTCCCCCCGGTTTTTAATGCTCAAAAAAGCCCGCTTCAGATGGGGTTAACCCTGCCATTGAATTCCATCCAAATCTGCCGTCTGCCGTGCTTCACTCAGTAACAAAATAATTGTATACACATCAGTCGCGTCCTTTTCTAGCAGATCAAATATTCGTTGTTTTCAGGACTGTAATTAGGAAGCACTTTATATGAAAATGTCAGACTTGAAAGCAAAGTCTTACAGAGAAGCTGTTGCTTGCTTGCTTTGATTATCCACATATCTTCAGCTTGGTGTTGACGCAAAACACGGGTGTATGCAAACAAGTATAAATTCTTATAACATTGCTCAAATCCGAAGTTTTAGAAAAGATTCATCGGCGAGTGCAAACGTAGAAGCGTAATAGCAGCATGAATTTCTTATATATCTGCATGCTGATAATTTTGTAACTTTTTGGTTATATTCCAGGTGCGACTTCTCTGCTGGCAGCCCTGTGACACATTGAAATGGTCCAAATGGACCGATCACGACAATCCCAGCGGAAACGGGGATTATGAAGGCCATCAGAAAGCTGACCATCCAGTGCGCCACTACGAACCGTGCCCTAAAGGAAGCAGCCCCTATGAGATCGAATGTCGGCAAACGGCTCCGTTGCTTACTCCTGCTGCATTTTCCGGTCAGAAGAGTTTGATGTGCGATCGAAACTGGGGTTTCAGTTGCGTCAATAGTTTGAACGGAGTTGGCACAACATGCAAGGACTATCAAGTCCGTTATTTGTGTAAACACTAATCCGATATTAGGTTTTCACTTGATTTTCAACAAAAATTTTGGATGTACAACGATAAGTGAAACGATTAAAGTTGAATTCCAACAGTTTGATTTTGTGTTGGCACGTATATTCTAAAGGATGATAACTGAAGTCGAACTTTTTATGTTTGCTTACTGAAGGTTGTCATAGATTAGAATCAAGAATGCATACCGTGCCTTTGAGTCAACACTTTTATAGTACGACGCTTGTAAAATATATGCGGAACAAAATGTCTCGTTAGCATTACGAATTTCTATCTTCTGTAGCACGTTGCCTATGCACCAAGACGATTTGATTCGTTTTATTACTAGTTATTTGCATCACAGGCACAAATACATCTGTATCTTGAGCTGGTCTCATATTTGATGAAACTTTTCGATGGACGAGTTTGATTCGAATAAACATTTCAGTACACTCTACTCGTGCTTGTGTTTGTTTCGTCTGAGTTACGAGTCCCTCCGCATGCGGGAGTAAATAACAATCTCTGAAATCCAGAACCAAACCTAAACTTGGATCGTATTGTCAAAAATGAAGCTAGATCAAAGATCTATAGTACAATAAACTTTGTGCAGAATCCCGTATCGTGCCCCTACAAAAAGAACTGCAGGACGTTTAATAGAATTTCACATAATAAAGTAGGGTTATCGACGGAAATGTTAGTTGAGAGGTACTTGGTAGGTGCTTCCAAATCATTTGAGCAGATGATGCAAGAATATGCGTGTGGTTTGACCAACGTTTTGCCGTCGACTGAACTTTTGAACTTCAAGGATGTCGACACTCACTGATATCGTAGGCTTCTGCACAAGTGAACTGTTAGTATTCCGATTCCTTAAGAAAATCTATAAACCTATATACGTTTTTTTTTGTGCAGTCTAAGGCTCCTCGTCACTGCTATTCTTTTCTTTCCTATAAATTTCAATAGGCCTTACTACTAATGCTTCAAGACATTGTGATGAATGAAGTGATCGTAAAGATTAGCATCTTGCTATAGCGAAAAGTTGACATTATTTACACTCTTGGACAAAAATATGTTTGCTATGATGGAAAAGGGGCATTTTCCAAGTTTTGCGCTCAGAGCCAGATTGCAGCTTAAGCAAGATCCATCCAACAGTGACAATATGTTCATATTTTTACGCTTTTTTACGAGCACCAACGGCCTAAGTACCATCAATCTCGATTTCATCGAATATCTAAGAACAGGCTAGCTAAGCATAACCTGGGACCAGATCCTCTTTCTATGCATAGGGGCCTGCTCGCCCAGGTTAGCTCAGCACCACCCGAGTCTCAGGCTTACTTATTCTCTCAAGTAATTTCTTTTGTCTCTACAGTAGACATCTGCTAATTCGAATGCTGCTTAATTCGAACTTTCGCTATTTCGAACATATATTCAAGCCCTTTTGGTTAAGAAAGTGTTACATTAAATGCTGCTTAATTCGAACATTTGCTAATTTGAACATTTTTATTGGCCCCGTGCGTGTTCGAATTAGCGGATGTCTACTGTACTAGCTAAGCCTTCCGTGGAGCTACTGTCGGTTTTGTCCTATAGTTCTTCCTGTAGTTTATCCTGATCAATATAATGCAAAGAAATATAGGTGCAGCTTTAGCAATGGGCCGTAAGTAATGAGTTTATTGATATGGGGCATAAGTAGAGGATATAGCCAACCACTTTCCAAACCGTCCAACATTTCCTGTCTTATATTTTAGGGCTGTGACTTCATCATCGCTCTAACACATATGAGAGTGCCTAATGACGTCAGGTTGCTGGAAAGCGAGGCTAGGATTGATCTAATACTTGGAGGGCATGATCATCATTACGAGACAAGACAGGTGAGGAAGAACACGGGCTAGTATAAAATGACTTATTTTAGCCAATACTTTACTTGTTGCACTCAATAGGTGTCAGCTAACAAGTCAGTTACCATTATGTGCTGCTCCGATTGAGGTGATTAAGCAAAAACCAAAGTTATTATGAAATAGTATTACACAACTGGATAGCACATTTATAGACAGATTTCATGGATAGTCTGCTTTGTTCCACACATGGTGCCTCTGAAACGTTTTTTTGCGTTATTGTTGATTCCTTCTTTCGATCAAGACTTCCATTACACGCTTTCTTGTTTATAAGCAACGTTTTATAAGCAACACGAGGCTCAAATCTTTCAAAACTTTTGCAACAGCGAAGCAACACCCCAGCCTGGACAAGGCCCAAAAATAGAAATGTGGAAGACAAAGAAAGACCGCTTTAATACAAAAGGAGAACATTTTTCTAACAACTATTGCTTTGTTTTCTCATACTACTTTCCCAGTAACTGTTAACCAACAAACACTAACAGAATTACATCAGGAGAACTCTAATTCTCGACCAGTAAAAAAAAACACCGGCGTCGTTCAATTTATGACGAAGCCTCAGTATGGTCAATAAGTAACAGCTAAGCTACAATCGAACCTGGGCAAGAAAAAAATTTAAGCAACACCGAGTCTCAGACAAAACGAAATTTGCTGCTTATAAAACAAGCGTGTATAAGAAGTTTCAGTCTCATCGAGGAAATTTCAATTCACATGAATCAGATATGTTAACCTCAATTAACAAATATACTCATGTATTCTGACTATTGTTGCTCCAATATTCTTACGATTTCTCGCTTCAACAAGTTTTAAGCCTATTCATTATAGTCATAGCTAACCGGAGACCACGTATTCTTTATTTTATACGAGAACCTCTCATTCTCTTTTAACGTGCCGGCGGAGGGTGGAAGAAAAGCGGCTGCTATCACAGATATTCAGATATTCTTTCCACGCAGAGGAAAAGGTCAGTAGACCCCTAAGCAAGAAAGACGCAGTTTGCATCATGCTAGCAACAATAAGACATAATGGTTAAAATCCTCGATAACCCATTTCTCAAAATTGTCTCTCGGTATTCAGTGCAACGATTGTCATGTGTAACGCAGTACTTTCATGGCCCTGAAGAAATTAGGAATTGTAAATCGACCATGAAAAATACTAATCTGCTCATATAGCTAGTCCTTTCTGCAGAAAATCTGCCGCAAATACGATTTTGTACCCAACTTTACTTTATATTTTTTTTCAGCATAATGGCAAAACATTTGTGAAGAGCGGCACAGATTTTCGTGAGCTGACGAAGATAATCGTGAATTTCTCAGAGAATAATAATTATGACGTCACTACGGAGCGAATCGAAATCACAAAAGATATCGTCGAGGATGAAATAGTCTTACAGGAAACAGCGAAATACTCAGGTAAATAAAGAAGTGTCGAAAAATATTTGATTTCGAAATGAAGTTACGCAAGGGCAACCGTTTCAGGGTTAGAGATTCTGGCAGTGTTTTATGATAAATGCACCAAAATCTGTGAACCGCCCTGCTACCCTAGACATTTTGGAGTTTCTGACAGGCTGGGCCTTTCTTCATCGCGCGTTCTAGGCAAGCAATATATATCGACCGTAAAATATATATCCCTCAGCAACTTCTAAATTTTTTAGTGCTGAGTTACTATAAAAAAATAATTGGCAAATGTATGCTGAAACAAGAAACCCTTAAAAGTTCCGAACATTTCATGCTGCCTGACAGGAAAATTCTCACCATTATATTTTTGCACGTTTTTACGATACCTATGTATATGGCGGCAGTAATTCTACATGGGGCACGTTTGAAGGCTCTTCGTCCCTAAAATTACTTTCCTAACTTGATGAAAACATAACGAGTGCTGCCAAATAATATATTAATTGCCCATACGAATATACGAAAAACAGTTGATCTCATTTTGTGGTTTAGATAGTCAAAGATATTGTAACTATAGTGTGCTATTTGAGGCCGATACAAAGATCTTTTTTATCGTTCTAGTCATTCTATTCTTTTGACAATAGCATGACTTATCAGCGTGAACTAGCCTTCACTCAAAACCCTTACAAAATCGTGAGGGTCTTGAACGAAAGCTAAGCGTGAACATGAGTATGTTATTGTTTTCCTTGTATAAAGCAATCCAATGAAGTGAGTCAATTTTCATCTAATCTCCATTGTCTGGTTGTGTATTGTGTTTGATCTTATTTTTCCTTCCTGTCTTACTTGATCATCTACTCTTCCATGGCAGCACTAGTAAGCGAGAAGATGGAAGAAGTTCTTGGAGAGATGAAAGTCGACCTTGATGGAAGATTTTCAACCGTGCGCACCAGAGAATCAAATCTAGGTAAGTGCGAAATTTATAGAGATACTCATTTGTTTTAAGTTTCTTGCCTAATTTTAGAAGAACATATTAGTGACTATGTATTCTCTGTTACGTTTTCGCAAATTTTGATATGAATCTTAGGTTCAGAATTACTAATGTTATCACTTTGGGGTATTTATTTGTGAGTGTTCTCATTTGGCTTAGGTTTGACCTTTTCGGTGTCGATCTAAGGGTAAGGTCTTATGTCGAGAAACTATTTTTCGGCTTGCAGGTGGCCATTTGGGTCCAAAATATTCTTTTTCAGGTTTTTTGAAAATATATCGAGATCTGATTATAAATTTTGGTCATTTTAGGAGTGAAGCTTCAGTGCAATATAGTAATTATGCACCAATCTGCTTTCGTATTTTCCATGTAAAAGGTCACCAGAACAGCAGGCGTGCTGAGATCGTTTAACTGTTTTGAGAAGACTAGTGTTTGGCTTGGGCGTAGCAGTGTTTGTAGGAAATAGTTACGTTTTTTGCATAAAGTGCACAGAATGGATCATTACGTTTTGTTGTGCGTTAGAGATACTTCTTTTCTGATTTGAAATTATTCTATATTTCAGGAAACTTCATATGCGATATCATGCGGACAGCAACACAGGCAGATGTGGCTTTACTGAATAGTGGAAGTCTACGGTCTGATATGATGCATTTGGCTGGCCCTTTCAAAATGAAGGTACAATGACTCTTTCCAATTTCCTTTTCCAAAAGGAAAAATTTCCAGAAGCAATGATCTCTCTTGCCTTGCCTGATTTTGTTTTCGATCGCAGTTGACCACATCGCTTTCTGTAGTAGCATCAGATCACAAAGAATTAGATTTCGATCTGATATTACCCAGAATGCAATCTCATTGTCCCTTTGTTTTGATATGAAAATTTTAACATGGAATTGACTATTACCAAGGAACAAACTTGAGCTAAACATATGATCATGATTGGTGAAGGAACTTGGGTTAGATTGTATTTGTATGGCAACAATGTAAACATTAGTTAACTATTTATCTTCGTTTCTTCTAGGACCTGGTAACGATTCTACCAATGGTTGATTCATTAGTTGTATTGGAAGTTCCAGGTAATGATTGATTATCCGAATATTTTTTTATAAGAAACCCGTTCATAAGAAACTGACTAGCACATCTTTCCATAGTTTAAGACACTTGAACAACTAAAAGCAAATTCAAGAAGTAGATTAAGGAGCTGTTGAATTATGCAAACAAGGAAGTTATTGTTTGTTTCCCAACAGAGTCAAAGATACTGACACCTACGTGAAATCTGAACACATAGGAATCACCATAGCAGAATTTGGTATTTCATGAATTGCTATATTTTGCCATGGATGCATTGTTTGATTGACTTTAATCTTCACAAACTTTTCATGCTTAAGTAAGAAACTCACCCAATAGGAATACTTTTCTAGTAAAATCTCAAAAAATTTAAGAAACCTTTACCGCTGCCACTGGTGCTTGCTTCCGTATGGTATACGTGTATGTTATATCAATATGTTTACGAATGTTTCTTAATATTACTTAACACAGCGTTCCCTACCCTCGATATTTCTGGAACAGCAGATGCTGTCACCATGAAACCAGAAGGGCGGGTAGTCCTTGATACGAACTCTTCCAAAAAATACCCCATTGACCCCTGTCATTGTCCTATTGTCTCTGTTGACGATAGTGTCGTTTCGAGTTAATGGTAACTGTAATTTGAACCGACGAATTAAACATGTCGTAATATTGCAAATTTAAGTCATAGATCACGTTTTATGCTCTAATCTGTTGACCATTTTCAACTATGCTTTAGTAAAGGACAATTGAACAGTAGAACTTCACCCAAAATGTGAAATTTTTAATTCAGATTATGTCTCTAAAAATTTTGTGAATTGTCAGCAGACATCGGCGCGTAAAATTTACTCCTCATTGATTGGCTGCGCTACAGCTACCGGGAGGGGCTTATGGTAATCCGCGGAAACGGAAACGAAAACTGAAACTGATTACATCGCGAGTTTATTTATTCAGGCTTCCTATACCCGGGGGTAAAGTAGGCATCATTCGAAGGAGAACATAAGCTTGGAATAAACTGCATTCAAATCGCTAAATTGTAGTCATCTTCGAAAGTCGCCACGGTGTTCTTCTTCCTTTTCTTCCACAACATATGACGAATTTCGTATCACGCAAATAACATTGCTTTGGAATATTTTCCGCAGTAAAACCAGTCAGCTAATTTACTGCACAGGGAAAAAGCGCGTTTGAAGAACCCAGCGCGAGCGGCATTTCAAGACGGGGAATATTGTAAATCTGGCAGACAAAAAAGATTTGCCTTAACTTAATCAGTACGAACGGTTCTCCAATCAAAACTACCAAGTGTAGGCGCAATGATCACTGAGTGCTCCTTCTGATAATTACCAAGTCTTAATTAAGAAAATTTGGAGCTAAACTTTTGATGTTCGGGACAAGTTTTTAAAAACTTGGTCACCCCTGGAACGCTCTAGCGTAACGGACGTGATCGATCTTTTTCTGTATTTCGTAGATCTCTCTACCATCAGCGTTACCCCCGTATTTTCAACGCAGAGAGCTTCGGCATAGCAACGACAAGAAGAACAGGCAAACGTCTGCTAAGAACTTCTTCACGTTGCAATACTGCTGGCTGGTTGCAAATCTCTTGTTTTCGTCGTGCTTTCTTCCAGGCAGTAGAAATAAGTATTCTGCGAATTTAAACCAACAATTCATAGTTTCCGTTTTCGTTTCCGTTTCCATGGATTACCATAAGCCTTTTGACTGGCATATAAACATGACGGCTGAGAGCGTCGATGTAAAAATAAATGCTCTTTACCTCGAGATACACAGGGATAATTCAGTGGATAATTCGATGGATAACTGAGTTGTCCCTGAATTGTCTGCTTAGTTGCCCCGTGCACCATCAGTGGATAATTCATGATGTCGCGACACTCGAGCAGTTCAGACAGCGTCTCGCCTGATTGTTAAGGCTTATTGTACTTTGCGAAAAGTTCGCAAACACTTCGCAAACATTTTGCATCAAATTTTCAGGACAGCTAGAAATTAATAAGGAATAGCCTCACACCCAGTTTTTCACTTATTGTAATTTTTCAAAAAAATTTATGTAATTTTCAAGCAAAAAGGCCTCAACGGGGAAACCTTTGGCGGACCAAAGTCAAAATCGCTTCAGAGTTTGTGTTAAAACCCTTCTCAAGTGTCATACCACATTTCCCTTGGGAAATAAGTGCTGTACTCGAACTGCGTTTTTGGTGCATATTTGATAATTAATATCTTTGGAGCCAAGATACAGTAAACTCTCCAATTAGCGGACACCATCGGGAATTGGGGTCAGTGTCTGCGAATTAGAAGTGTCCGCTTTTGAGAAAGTTTTGCAATATGAGTGCTAATTTTGACAATAGACCCTATTAAGATATGTTAAAGGTAAACTTTGAGTTAAACATGGGTGTTAGGTTGTACTGAGGCAAAGAAAAACTTGATTCTTTACTTCTGGAAGTGTCACACATCTTAATTACGAACGAAGTCAGCAGGAAGAGGTTGAATAGAGGACGTTGTTAGAGGTGTCAGTGACCTAGCACTGTTATTTTTCATACAAAATTGTAGTTTGAGCCAGAAAAGATCTAGATAATGTAAAAAGTGATTAAGACTTCAGAACCATAAAATGGCCGAAATAAATGGTCGTCAAAAATGTCACGCGCATCTCATTTTAGAGTCCATTCGCAAATTTTTCTAAATGTCCGTTAAATAGAGAGGAAAAATCATTGTTTCGATCATTTCGTGTAAGAAAATTTGTCCGCTGATTAGAGTGTCCGCTAATTGAGTGTCCGCCTTTTAGAAAGTTTGTTGTAAAGTTTTGACTAGAAAACGATCGGGGAAAATGAATTTGTCCGCTAATCACACG
>JAOBRC010339238.1:0-12956 GCA_027575255.1 Scolionema suvaense
TAGCTAGGCAACATTGTTCGTCGGCCTTGCTTGTCCGAATGTCAGGGAGCTGCTGCTGCGTACGAATGCATCTGCTCCAGATCTTTTGTGCATGTGTTTTATCTGTTCACTAAAATGAAAGATATGAGTTGTTCATCTTTGTTTCTTTTGGGGTTGTACTTGGTATCCTCCTTTGATCAGATAGGGGATGTGCTCTGTCGAGCGATATTAATTCGTCTTTTATGCGTGTCTAGATTTCTTTGAAAAAAATGACCAAAACGCACCCAAAGACTTGATATTTAAATGCAGCAATTTCCGCAATAGAAATCATGCTGTTCCGCATAAACTGTTATGTAGCTCTACATTTCATCGGTCCGTGATACTGAAGGTATCAGATGAGCCTAAAAGGTTTCTCCCGACCCAGTCTCTGTACTGACCGAAACTAGACGAAACGACAATACTGGGCGTCTCAAATGGGCTTCTCTGGTTCAGAAAATGGCGCGACCGTGGGACTCCTTTAGAGACTTGCATTTTCTATATTATAGTGAGATAGCCAAAATTATTTTGCTTCTCACATTGCATGATGTATTAGCTATCATATGAGCTTAACTTGTCAAATGGGTACGGAGTTCCCTAAGGGGTTTGGGTCGAAAATATGAAAATTTCGACAAGCCTGGTCGTTAAAATACGGAACATGCTTTTCATTCAGATCGACGCTGCTAGCTGTCAATTAAAAGAAGTAAACACATTCAGTTCCCATTTCGTCACAGGGCTTGTCAGCATGCCAGGGCCAAGCCAATCAAAGGTGCTGATATTGCTCGATATCATCTGACGTATTTAATGCTCAGTGCGTACGGGAATCGATTCCCGTTGCACCAATTCTAACTGCATAACAAATATTCGCGAAAATAACTACAGATTTAAACATGATGTCAGATTAGATCACGTGAGTTGGAAGGAGACATTTATTTTTGAATAGTTGTAAAGGTTGGCTGTGAACTTCAGTGGTCAAATTTTCTGAAAGATAACAAAGTATTGTGATATAACCTTGCAATTGCAAGGGCATTGCCCTCTTGGTTATTGCACCCGCTCTACTGAAATATATACTAAAATTGAGGCGTTCCATCCGTGAAGCATGATAACGTTATTTAGTACATCAGACACAATTTTGCATACCGAAGGAACTGCAAGTGAAAAATCTAGCATTAACCCTATTTTACCCCGGGCTTTTCAAGGGCCACTTCTTCCCTGGGGGGGGAGGCAAACCCCCTCCTGAAAATCGTGAATAACTTCCAAATTTCTTACTCTTTTGGGATGAAATTTGGAGGGTCAGCACTAAAGGTACTTTCCTACTGGAAAATTGCCAATTTTTGTTTTACAAGTCTGTAAACTGCTTCAAATTAAAGCTGACTCAACAGACATGATTAGAAATTTAATTATAAATGCAAAAACACCGAAAACATGAATGAAAACGAAAAAAAAAAATTTACCTTTATCTTGGAAATGACGTCACACAGCCACCAGCATTTTTGCCATTACACACTGTTTTTTGCGGAAATCGATTTCTCTAAAAGTGCCTCAAAAAGCCCGCCACCCACCTCGAGTAAAATAGGGTAAAGCCAGTGCGACGTCTGCGTGGTGAATTCTAATAGTTTTTCAAATGATTCCGAGAAGTATCAGGTGGTCGATGAAGCGAATAAAGCTGATATTGACACATTTGTATCATTCCATCAAGATATTAGTGTAAAAAGAAATTATTAGCAAAATATTAGTGAAAAGAGAACACAACAATCAAAGGAATAGATTATCATCTGCTTAAAAAAAGAGAGAAATGAGAATATAAGTTTCACGCAAAGTACTAACACGTAAATTACGGTCAGTCAGATCAGATCTGTCACGACACTTCATTAACGATCTTTGGGCAGTGAGAACAGACTGACGTGCAAGCTGCACATTGTGAAACTGTGTATGTGCCCCTGAAGCTACTTGCCAAAACCCGTGCGACATCGTCCACAAGCGCCAGCTTTTCTCCGACGGCGGCAAAAGAATGGCTTGGCGTCCTGTGGCATGTCTATAGTGCGGAAAGCAATAAGAAACTTGTTATTTTTTTGGTCAAACGGTAATATCAAAACAAAACCAAGCAACTCTACTATATCATAAACAATCTTTAGTGCATCAGCACAACAATGCAAATCTCAACAATGATACAAGCATAAGTCCTAAAAGGCTAAATTTTTTAACCATGTATCCGAGACAATATATTGCCAATAGACGTTTTCACATTGTAGGCAATGGATTATGGGGTCGCCAAGGGAAGCATTAACGTTAATGTCACGGCACCAGAAGTAACTTGAACTTATCAGTTTTGCTATCAAACTACGATTAAGTTAGCACATTTGTCATTAAAATGATCGATATTGGGGATGCCATCTAGAATTAGAAGGATGTTTGCCCACAATGCATTGTATGGTGAGGATTTGTGAAAGCCTATTTTCTTTACAGCAGGAAACATCACAGGAAATCTCCTTACACTGACCATCAAGATTGATGATGAGATGGTACCATATTATTTAGTCTGTTCACATCCCAACATCGCTTATGTATACTTTCTTTGTGTGTATGTTAACATTTGCGCCTAAACGTGTTTTGGTTGTGCCATATTGTTTGAAAAAAACCTACCCCAAGAAATTGTTTATGCAAATTAACATGCTGCGTCAGAACGTTCCGCCATGTGAGTTGGTGGTAATTGTCATGTTACCCGAAAGAAGAGCTAAGCAGAGAATACATGATTTTTATGTACGCTTTTATGCCGGTGATGTAGGCCTGCACATCAAACTGAGCGATTGTGAGCAGACTCCGTGAGAAACTGTAAGTTTTGAGTAGAGTATGCAAGCAGGCTATAAGTTATTTGTGTCGCGTCTGAGTAAGCTACTTTTTACTATGTACTTTTTAGGCTGTTTGAAAGAATATTGTCTTTTTTTAAAATCTTTTCTACCCATTTTTGGTGATATGTGGCACATAGAGGTGACAGAGTTAGGAGTGGGTTCTAATCCCCTCTCCTCCATAATCCAGAAGCCACAATTCTGATTAAACTAAACGTAGGCACGCATATTTACCAGCCCCTTATGCATATTAGTGACCGTTTTCGAATTCATAGATCCAAATCAAAATTTAGGGTGTGCTTAACTTTATTAGATACGTGGAGAACCAACTGTGAGCCAGGACGTCAGCCTGTAACTATAGTTCTAGTCGTATTGTGCGGGCTGCTTATCGGGACACGATCTTTGCTCGTCACTATACGCTGGGATACGGACATTATACTCTATAGCAGAGATGGACGTGAATTTAATACGATGCATGGCTCGAGAAAAAGTCCTTTACATACATTTCACCTAAGCATATGCAATCTAAAAGTCTGCCAATTAGGCAGGTGTACGCTGTTTTCAATCAAATACGTTCGTGCATTTTAATTAACAATAACGGAACCATCGTCAACTGCAGCGGAAAAACCATTCTTGACAAGAAAGTTTCTGAGGTACCAGCTAAAGCCTTAAGACGGCCTAGGTGATGCTTGAAAATCTGGAAAATCACAGCCGATGTTGCTTAGAAATGTGATGCCTACAAAGAAAACGTACTGCTTCCTGCTTGTGAGATATGTACAAGCACGTTGACTACTTTATGTTTACTTACAAAGGAAACTATACAATGTATAAGCCTCACCATTTTCGTCTTCATCTTCAAGCCTTATTTCATCCATTTCATCATCATCGGAATCCTGATAGTCAAGCATTCTTGCACATGTCAGGAACACAAAGGAACACAAGACCAGAAATTGAAGCAAACGTTGTGCCATCGTAAACCTAAAGCATGAACAACCAAAAAGTGCTAGGAAGTTCGAGATACACCATATACTTTGTCTGCTTTTGTAAGAAGTAACCTGGGAACAGATCATCCCCGTATAGAGAGCATGTAGTCCCAAGTTGACAGTTTAGACAACTGACAACTTCCACCATCAAAAACTGAAAACGCGAGATAGAGGACCAATAAAGAATGTCTTTTGCAATCGCTCCAAGCAAGCACCCTCATCTAAAGCATCCAACTTAGAAGTGAAATTGTTGAGTACAACCCCCTCCCCCTCTCAAAATGCGCAAGATTTTACATTCTAGAACGATTGCTTTGTGGAGTGCTCAACACGAGGCAATACATATTAATAGACATTAAGAACCGAGGAGTAGTAAGATTTCAACAATAGAACACCAGAGATATACGTAATGTCACATTACACATTTCTGACACCACGTATTCAAACGAAACAAATTTGGATATGACTGCGAACAATGCATGCATCAGAAACAATTCGTTTCAAGTCGAGTTTAGAAGTTAATCCTTTTCAAAAAAGCGATCTTCGTCCTAATAAATGGACATAACATCAAGAAAATTAAACTCAAATTTCGCCCATTTTGGTCGAAGAAACTGATTTTAGCAATTGCGAAAACTGGTACTAATTTCTGTTTTAAAAAAGTAAAATTTAGAAAGCATTGAGACCTTGCAGATCGAAAAGAGAGAGGTTTATCAAAAACCTTATGTGATTTGGCCACATAAAGTGCTTCATGAGACCATCTTCTTTCAGCAGCCCAGCTATATACAGCTGTCAACTGCAGTTCATCACATAAGGTTTCTATTTGCTTCAAGGATACAACGGAAAGAAACTAGTTGCTAACCTCGTGAATCGATAGTCTGACTTCTGAAAACCAGAACGTTCGGATTCCAACGCAGAACTGGGCGAAAAGTGAGGTTGTAGCTGCTAAAGCCTAAAATAAATTTATGATCTATCCAGGGGGTGTCCTGCACACGTAGCTCAGCAGGATATTGAGCCACTATCGCAGGAAATAAACAAACGGCAAGACATATCTTAGCTAAACGTTTGTATCATTTATCTTGGAACTGACTGAGGAATCAATGAAAGACGTTTATACTTGAATTTCCAAACAAAAAAATTTGCCAATAATGTTTTTACTAACCCCCATCTTTGGAATCATTGGGCATAACAGTAGCGGAAGATTTTGCATCGTAACGTAGAATGAATTAGTCTCGTGCAAGTTATTTATGTGAGCAAATGACCGAGGATATTTTTTCTGTATTTGGTAAGCTGGAGGTGCACGGTAGTCCAGTCGCTCGCCGGTCTCCGTTCGCCACGTTTATATCTGGCTTTTATATTTCCACGTTGCGACCGCTGAGTGGCACGCACTTTATCAGCACTCCAAATCTTGAGCGCAGTGAATCAGGCAAATCGGAAGCTTGCCCTTGATCGCACCGTAGGCATCGCAGCTATGTGTGATGTTTTATGAATTTTTACTTTGGGTTTTATGTCCAAGCGCACATGAGTCATTTCTGCAAACTCGGCAGAATCGCATTGAAAGTGGTCAAGAGATCAGACTAAGCTCTTTTCTCGCCTTTTCTGAGGAACAAGTTGCTGATGGCAGAGAGAAGAGGTTAGGGCTGGTCTAGATTCACGGTGGCAATGTTATGGAATATTGTGGACCGTTCATGGAAAACGCAGTGGAATGCCATGGGAATACTGCTCGGACGTCGTCATGCTTCTATAGCAGAGGAACTTTCGTAGACAACAGCTGGACTATCAGGTGTGTCACGGTAGTGGTTGGACACAGCTCTGTAGTCTACACAAGGGTAACCCCTGATCATAATTTCAAAAAATTTGAGCCGAACCGAATTTTTCGAAGATGATCACAAAATAATCACCCGTCCATGGGATGAAAAGGTGTGATTTGAATAAAGTCATTGCAACGCTAAACACAGACTGCGACAGTCATTTCTAACCATAACACAGAGAGCTAACACATGAACTCATGGCCGATACAGGGAGAAGAAATGATCTGAGCATATTGGTAGACGTGCTTTTTGCGTAAATTTCTTCAGCTGATGTACAATAATGGATGCAGACTTTGCTCGGTGACAAATGTTATGTTTGGAGCAAGAGAGATTCCTATTCTGTTACTGTCGACAGATATAAATCCAGAGTATATGGTCTGCAAGCAAATTACACTGAATTGTCACAGTGTACTTCGAACTTAAGATAATTTATACATTTCCTACTAGTTGGTAAATCCCTAGTGACTCGAAGTTGGCTGTGCACGGCTGAAAGCCCCAGGTACTTCATTAGCCCTAATTCAAGACCAATTATGATTTGTGGGCAGGGAGAATCTGCAAGTGAATATCATAATTGCGACGCACGTGCATGTTTGCATGCTGCTCCCCACACCATCTATTGATAGTGCTGCCCTCGAACAAGCACCACATCTTTGGTTGTGAAATGTAATGAGAAATTCCTGATAAGTGAGAACTAGAAAAGATCGTTATATTTCTTTCGAGACCAATGCTTGGTCTTTGTATATTTCAAAATCACGATATCTGCAGAAGTATTTTGTTGTTTGTGAATGGAAACAAAATATTTTGTCCGAAACCCTTGGGTTTTTTTGAATAAGCGCAGAGCTTGAATAAATGCCGTCCTCAATGAGGTCCTGCATTAAAAAAAGGCGAGTCTCTAATAAATACTGCGGCATTTAATTGAGGATTTCCGGTAGGTCAATTTCATTCGACCAGCCATTGTTGGTTTCGTCCAAATCTAAATTTTCGTAGCTCTCCCAAGAAAATACATCTTAATCACACGATGACAATAGGCCATGTAACACGCTAAGCTTACCACCCTGACTGCAATCTTGGTCTAAATTATTAGACTTTTGCATTTTTGAGCCTATGTGTCACATCTAAGTAAACAAAACGTTTACGTACTGTAACCTTATAATAGAGAGATGCAAAAAGAAAGGACTAATAAATATCCGTATACAAAACCATTGACTTTTCTATCCTTGCTGGTATGAAACAGTGTGTATGCTTTTTGTGCTGTCTTGGATTTCTTCTTATCTATGTTGCTGTGTATGGTCTACACGCTTTTTTAATAAGCAACACAATGCTTTGTCTAAGGCTCGGATTTGCTTAAGTTTTCCTCGCGCCTTGGCTCAATCGTTAATTAGCTGTTCCTTTTTGACGACATGGAGGCTTCGACATGATTTGAACAAATGGAAGCGGTTTTTGTTTTTTTACTGATCAATTTTCAGCCTTGTTCTGATGTAATTCAGTTAGTCTTTTTAGTTTAAAAATTACTTGCAAAATGGAACGAGAAAACCAAGTGATAGCTGCTACAAAAATGCTCCTCTTTTGTATTAAAACTTTGTGAGAGATTTGAGCCGCATGTTGCTCAAAAAAAGTTGTTTATAAAAGAGGCGTATATTTAAAGTATTGGACTTATTCCTTTTTGTGAACACAATCTTTCTCATCTTTCAAACCAACCTTGTGCAACCAAAAAAGATATTGCTTGTCAAGTGTTCTTTTCCGGCTTGGTTACACTATATTCTGGACAAAATTAATTGAGATATGTTTACAAAAATACCCTAACATCAATGTTAAATTATCATACCGCTTATTTTGACTGTCAAGATGCTCAGACTATTACGACGTCACACAATGTTACCATGTCACATTGACAAACGGGGGATGGGAGCAAAGGGAGGGGTCTCACATGTGCCACATTTAGCTTTGATCGGGATTATGCTACTACTTCTACTAGTACGGGGTTATTTATATGGAAAGAATTTACTCATGGGAAGCGCTCCTCTATTCACGGACATTCTTGTAAGAGAACTGATTTTAAGGTCCTTTTTGTGCCCTTTCAAATTAATAAAATTTGCAGCTAAATTTTACACTAAGAGAGGAAGTAGGCCCTTTAGTATGTCATAAGGGTCCCTCCAGGTCCTCTCTGACTGCCTAAGGATAACAATAAATGGGTCCTCCGCGATTCCCTGATGCGGGTACTTAGCGTTCCCATGCTGTTATTTCCCAAATTGTGCATTTAGGGGAATCGATTATCATGTTTTCCGCTGCGTTAATTGCCAATTAAAAGCTGCAAGCAGATTATAAAGAATGTCAAGCATTTCAAGTGCGCTAAAGGCAATAGCTGAGATAGAAGAGGTCAAGAAACCGTGTGAGACATGAAAATGTCGAAAACTAACGTATATTCTAAGGAGCGTTGGAGCTGAAAGGAAACCTAGAAGGCTTAATGTTACTATGAATAATGGACTTATTTTGCCCACTAAAATCCTGCGACAGCAATGGGTTCAGGACAAAGAGAGGATGTCTGAAGCATGTTTACACAAAGCATGGATAGTATTGTTTCTTTGATACGAAGTCTAAAATTTTCTAAAGAAGTAATAGACGTGATAATTATGTACGTCCAAGGCTGCACCGTGTTTGTGAGTATGTCTTAGTTAACAAAAATGGAGTACATCTTAATAAACTGAGCCCCATATTAGGAAGAATAGTTTTTCAAGCAATTGGCTAGTACGTAATTCCGACACTCTTTAGGCAAATTATCGAAACTGAGAGTGCAGAGAGGCTAAATAGTGCTGGTCTGAACGCTATTTCAAACACCCAAAAGGACCAATTTTGGGTCGATAAAGTGAACTATCAGAAACGGACGTCCCGTGAAGTTGCCGAAAAAGGGCAACAGTGTGTGAACAAACTAATGGATAATGAGATTGGCAGGGATGCAATAAAAGGTATTGACAGTAAAGTATCTATTTCATAAGCACAACCAAGGGTGCATTTTAACATCAAGTACTCGGTAAAAGAAAGAAGACGACAAACGAAAATTCCTTTGTCATCAACTGAGGACAAGTTCTTGTCTAAAGGCATTAAAACGTACGGCGCAGAAAGATGAGCATCAATCTTAAGTGATCCAGAATCTGCATTCCAATCTACTAGACAATCCTGCATACTCTTAGCTAGAGCAAACGTACTCAAATTGATATGAGCTGATTGTAGCTCCAGTACATACATCTATGCAGGACTTGAGCAATCTTTTAAAAGAGTTGTCTGGGTAGAGAATGAAAATGAGATTCTTCTAGATCAAAAAGCCTAAGTATGACAATGTGTGTTTTTCTCAGTTTACTCAGAGTACTATTGCCCTCCAACGCCCGTCATTGCCTGGAGCGGACCAAACGTGCTATGCATTGCCTTGCTTTGCACTACGCCTGTGACGGATGAAATCGGTCCGTGCATGCTTAGCCTGATTCCCCGTCATTTCTGCATCGATTAGCCACCAATACCATTATGTCAAACCTGGAAAGTGTTTTGGGCGTAGTTCTTCTTAGTCAGTGGCTTTGGAAGTTTGTTTACATGGGTTATACCACATTCCTAATCTTCGCCGCGCAGCTTGGAGAAATTTTTTCAAGCCCGTTTCAAGATGAGGGAAGTGATCAAGCTGATCAACAAAATTCAAAAGGAGATCATGGGCCACCTGTTCAGTAAAACAAAAGAGATAGCTGGTTTTATTATGAATCGCATGAGCTTTAGCGAAGAGAAGAATCAAAGCAGTGCTATTTACAGTTGTTCTAGAGTGCAAAGTAGAGAGAGGGGCAGCAGCCCAGTGGGCACCACATCAACGTTGAAACAACGTTGAAATAACTTTATAGGATAATACAACGTTGAAATAAGGTCGGTTTGGTAACACTTTAGACGGTCGAAATGCAACGTTGTTTCAACGTTCACTCTTCAACGTTATTTCAACGGTACAGAACAAACGTTGTATCAACAGGGCTATATCAACGTTTTTTCAGCGGTGCAGAACCAACGTTATATCAACCGTGGAACATCAACGTTACTTCAACGGTGCAGAACTAACGTTATATTAACAGTGGAACTTCAACGTTATTTCAACGGTGCGGAATCAACGTTATATCAACGGTGAGACATCATCTAAGAGCTTCTGTTGGGCGATTTGCTTGACCAAGGAAATATTTATATTTATCGAAGTCAAAAAAAAAAAGGCTGTCTATTTTATTATTCAAAACATTAGTTAAAACTTGTGTAATTAACCGCCCTCCTTGCTGCTCACATGCTTCACTGATGCAGGTCTTCGCAATATCGAGGTACATCCGCATTCGGTAAAACATAAACGACGGAACGAAATGAAATGGTTGAAACAACGTTGATTCACGGTTGGTGAAACCACAATGAAAATGCAATTGTTGAAATAACGTTGTTCCACGGTTAGGGAAATCAACGTTGAAATGTAATGGTTGAAACAACGTTGATTTATCGTTGGTAAAACCACGGTTGAAACGCAATGGTTGAAATAACGTTGTTCCACGGTTAGGGAAATCATCGTTGAAATGCAATGGTTGAAACAACGTTGATGCACGGCTAGAGAAATCATCGTTGAAATGCAATGGTTGAAACAACGTTGATGCACGGCTAGAGAAATCATCGTTGAAATGCAATGGTTGAAACAACGTTGATTCATCGTTGGTAAAACCGCAGTTGAAATGCAATGGTTGAAATAACGTTGTTCCACGGATAGGGAAGTCAACGTTGAAATGTAATGGTTGAAACAACGTTGATTCATTGTTGGTAAAACCACGATTGAAATGCAATGGTTGAAACAACGTTGATCCACCCTTGAAGAAACAACGTTATGAAAATCAACGTTGAAACAACGTTGATCTAGAGTTGTCAACGTTGCGACCTTAAATCAACGTTTTTTCAACGTTGAAACAACGTTGTGTGCACACTGGGAGATGATAGCGCAGGGCGGAGAGAGAAAGTGTGGTTTGAATCACCGTTGAGGATCTTGTTGAAGAGTATTGTGTCAGACTTATGAAGAGGAAGCAGTACTTTACGTCATGCATTGGCTTGAAATCTCATACATGGGTATCGTCATGGTATGTACAAAATCTGCTTGTTGATATTTTGAATTGTTAACGGTTGATAATTTACTGACCAGGTCGTCCGTCTCAGGCGTCTTTAAGGATACGTCAAATAACTGAATTTAAATTTTAATATACTTTTCTTCCTTAAAAAGTTACCTTGAATACTTTCCACGACCTACAAAATTAATTTCAAAAACGTTCTTTTGTCCAAATCAAGTTTTCCAAATTTCCAGACATTATCACGCACTATCACACCTTATCACGTCTGCTATCACGTCTTATCACTCCGGCAAAAAGCAGAAGAAACTGAGCTAGTATAAGATTGAATTAAAATGGAACATTTATTACTTTTCTACTGGCGAAATATCTAAACGAATTAGAATCAGAATCAGAAATAACGATTGTCTCTACAATTTTGTTTACAAGATCAAATAGTTCAGGTGGTTGCTTAACGTCCTGCGTGCACTCCAGATAGACTTCACTACTTTCACTGTCATTTGTCATTGCCGCATACTGTGGGCATTCTTCTTCGGCGCCACTGCTGGTCTCGTGGTCTGAGTCTTTATGCAAATTTGGATAAATTTCTAAGAATCGTTATATTAAGACAGCGGAAACTGCTTTCTGTGCCAGTTATTAGAGAATAGCCAAGCGTCATAAACTGAGTCCGTGCCACTCGTCTTTTGCCTTTTACTCCTGTGAATTATCTGGAGCGTTTGTTCAAAGGACATGCCACTTTCCTCCAGTAAGAATCGAATAAACGTTACCAATGAATTCATCGTCAAGTACCTTCGATTTACAATCAAAGAAAGGAGGACCAAAGGCAATATAGCTATACAAAGCACCGTCAGCATCTGAGGATAGCACAGAATGGTCGATAGCAGATGCAGGCACCGAACATACATCTTTAGATTGGAAGATCTGAACATTAGAAGGCCCCGGCAGATTTGGTTGTTTGTACAGCAAACGACTACTGTCAAAATCAAAGTCGTTATATACCGCCCCCGACGATTCTTCAACATCAGTGTTTGAACTCTGGAAAAGCGGCACACCTTTTAGTTGCTCGCCAACGTAGTGTTTCACTTGCTGATGATGCCCTGTAGTGACTGGGCGAAATATTCAGTCTTTGTGAAGAGATGTTATCAACACAACTTCTTGTTATTTTATTTTGTATTAAGGAACTGTTTTTCACAGCTGAAAAATGAAAGGAAAGACATAACAAACTGAAAGTTACTGGAAGAAAAACAATGACCAAGCATGCCACAGTACAGTTGATTAGATACCAGTTCTGCTATGCAAAAACTGTATAATGCTTAGATATGAGATGCTCTGAGCAATTCAAGTAAATGATAACAGGCCTACCTTCAATGAACAGAGCTGGATATGGAACTTCTGCAGTGATGGTATACTTTACGAAGGCATGTGGCGATCTTGTCAGTGTCTCTGGATCCTGGAAAAAGCACTTTCCCTCGACGTCGTAGCAGGTACCATATGGTTACTTCCATAAAATGGTAGTCAATGGCGAGGGGCTCTACAGCACGCCATTTCGGCTCCGATAGAATGCTTGAAATGGTTCCAGTCAAAGGAGCTATGACATCAGCGACAATAACGTCAGATAGTTGTCTCAACAAGAAATCTTTCACAGAGCTCGCATAGATGCATGTGTACTTGCTCTCATTGATCTTCTTGTATACCAAAACAGAATGGATGGCAAAGCTATGTTGCTGCATCTTCCGACGCACAACATATTGCGGAGCACCTTCATTTTCAATATCCGCAATGTCACAACTTTGACTTGTAAAGATACAGAAAAACAACAAAATGATTTTCATGTGTTTATTAACCCTATCTGACACGGGCGTTTTTGAGCTTCAAAAACGCGGGGGGGGGGGTTGGCCCCCCCCAATCCTAATTTCTGTTCTAGAGTAGTTATAAAGCTAAAACTTGGTAGTTAAGTTCCCTTAACCCTAAACGACTTCAAAAAGGTAGGTAGAATTGTTTCTCACCCCAAACTCCTTGAGATATGACGTCATACGTAACCACGTGTACAATACCTCATGTTTTGCCCGGCTTTGCCCAAAATTCACATTTTTGCCCATAAAAAACCAAAAATTGCTTTAAATTTGATGAAATTTGTTTTATTCAGTTGGTTTTACTGTTTTACATTGTATTTTGAGCATTAAAACATTATTCCAC
>JAOBRC010339349.1:0-12954 GCA_027575255.1 Scolionema suvaense
CGATTGTGTCGCGATGAGCAAGTGTCTTAGTGAGCAAGTATCACAGTGAGCACGTGTCACAGTGAGCAAGTGTCTCATTGAGTAAGTGTCACAGTGAGTAAGTGTCACAGTGAGCAAGTGTCACAGTGAGCAAGTGTCACAGTGAGCAAGTGTCTCGTGGGCAGATGTCCAGTGAGCAAGTGTCGGTGAGCAACAGTCACAGTGAGCAACTGTCGAGTGAGCAACTGTCACTGAACCACCCCCAAGTCATTACTTAGCATGACTGATCGATTGTGGAGAGCTGATGAACGGCAATGGCCGCAGAATTTTTACGGGCTTAACCTGCAACCACGTTCAAACATGTAAGAACAAATGCGTGCTTGTGCAACGTTTCACACCACAGAAAACAAAACAAAGTTTGTCTAGGCGAGCCGGTACGATACGCTTGAGAGACACAGTATAGGTGACTTCTGAAAAATCATGAATTGGCAATGCTAAGGGGTCGGGCAGTGAATATTTTTTAGGACGTGGTTTCTCTTGGGGTTTTTTAACTTTTTGGGTAATTTTGAGGACAAAACGGTGCAGTTCACTAGGGCTATCAGCAAGAAACTACGTTAAGACACTAGACAAAATTGGTTCGATACTAGCAAAAAAATTCTTCAAACAATTTCAATGCAAAGTTCTTTTGGGGTTAAAGACCTAAAAGATGCATTTTCCATTCTGGCTGAAAAAGACCTTTTTGGCAACCCATTTTTTTTCCTCATTGGATACTGGAGTACTTTAGACACATATTGTGCCCGGAGGACAGGGCTTAATGGCTTCTGCCAGGAAGCCCAAACCTTGTCAACAACTAGTTAGACTGCAGCTACACTTTTCATTACAATGTTAAACAGTTTGCTCTACTTCCGGAGACATTGTTGAAACTATAACTATAGTTTTGGGTGACTTGGGGGTGGATTTTAGCATATTTCAAGCTACAAATTGCCAAAAATATCTGAACTACTCAAGCTACTACTATCCTCAGCAATCGATTGTGGAGAGCTGATAAACAGCAATGGCAGCAGAATTCTGTATATGGATATGGAATCCATAAATTCAAAACAGGTGAGGGGCTATAGAGCCCATCTATACATCCAATAATCCCAAAACTCAGGAAATGTACTACGTCATTAGGCAACTTCATATCTGCAAATGCATATTCAGCTGACTAGAAGAACAATCTGCATGATTTTCTTGCGCTCACTCAATCTGTGAACACAGTCTACTTATGCAGTGGTTTCAAAAGTAGGCGGCAGCTGGTTTAACGGGACTCCTACTTTCAAACATTCTAGTATTTGTGCCGGCTACTTTTCCTAAATATGGCTAAACAAGAAAGGAAACAATGGCAATATTAGAAAGTTGAGCCGCCTACTTCCATGCTGCAGCCTGCAACTTGAAAAACTTATGAAACCCCTGCTTATGCATCAATGCTTGCCTGTGTCAGCGTTAGCATAATCAGTTAACAATAGAACATGGAGCAAGACGGCAAAATAGGCTTGGATGCAAAGACCTCATGCAATCTCTCAATCATTGTGTATTTTAAAAAGATCTCTTACGGTCAAAATAAATGCTCCCAGTTGCTAAATCAAGGAAGTAATGCACTTAAAATATTTTCCAATGCAAGTGACTGTCTGCCAACTTTATGCACTTCAATTAATGTAGCGTCATGTAACTTGCTTTCAGCTGTCTGAAGGCGAGTTCCATAAACAGAGCACAGGGGAATAAAAAGAGCTTCACAAGAATTGTTTAAAACAGCATCCATATCAACAGTGTTGCTATTCTTCTTTGAAAGTATAGCCAGCGTTCCAAGACATGCATTACGATTCATCTAGAATTATTTAGAGTTTCCTGCTATGCAGACAATCACTTCCTTCACTGAATCCTGAATTGCCTTTCGTCATGTTTTCTGGGGAGAGCCAAAGAAGGTTTCTATCACTTGCAAATAGTCGATGTCTGAATAGGTCTATCTGCTCTGAACCAAGGCTTCAGCAAATTTCATTTGAAATAGTCCGTTTATAATCCACTTGTTTAAGGTATTTGACATTGACATCAGCTAAACAATATTTCTTGTAAACAAGAAATATGCAAATGCGTTCTTGCCACCTTCACGCAGTCAGCTAGCAAGTCCACATAGTAAAACGTAGGACAAGGCCACTGTTAGCTAATTACCTTGGGTACGGATAGAAACTTTTGTGAACCCAAAAAAAAACATTTTTGCCAGTATTAATTTTCTCGAATTGTGCAACAAGAATGGTTTTGCGAATCCATGCTAAATTATATTTTTTGGACGACTTGCAGGCTAGGGTGGGAAAGTTTCATGAATGGGTGTATTTAAAACTTTTCGGGAGTATTCATTTTTCTGAATGATCAATAAGGAAAGCCTTAGAAGGCATTTAATTTTGGCGAAATCAACCAAAATTGGCAAATTTCCCAAAAATGTGTACCCATGAAAACTGGATCGAAAATTTAGTCCATGTAAATGTATTTTCAATTCAAGATCTGACTACCACGTTGACGGGCTCATTAGGATTCAGACAAATGGTCTTTGTTTATGTCTATTTCAACTCGCCAACAGCTTGAGATGATTGGGATATTTGAGCACCAATGGAAAACCAATGCATGTAGATTGTATTGCTGTAATAGAATCAACATTCTCTATCCCGTTTGAAGTACACTAAATGGATCCTCCAACAAAATTTCAACAAAAATTTATTCTATAAACGTAAAAAAGAGGGATAGAGACTGTTCTTACTATTATCTGCAAGTAGCACTTTTGAAAAGCAAGCCCCACGCTTGACAGCAATGGCGGACGGCATTACTGATGCTAATTTACGCACTTACGTATATAAGTTGACATTGCTCTCTGCAGTTATCAGGTCTATCACTCGGTGCAGAGCTGAATCGCTAGTTTGTTACTCTTTAGCAAAGCAAGAAAGCAATTGAAGATTTCTGGACAAAATCTCGTTCCCACTAGCGCCAGTACCGTTCTTCATCGACAACCACGTTCTTCAGTTTAAAATTTCCCACGCCAACTAAATTGAGCAGGCAAATGAGTTCGAGTCCTTACACAGAGATTAGTCCCTAAGATGCAACTAAGCCAAATGTATTTGAGTTAGCGTGAATCTGGTTTTGAACAGTGAATAGGTAATGCACCAACCTACCAATCAAGTCACTATCATTTTGCATGATGGGGATATCCAGGTTTGCTGCATGTAAACCCAATGCACGTTCATAGTTTAATTCTGCATAGGCCGTTGGTAATTTGGGAAAATGGCAGACGAGCCATGCCATGCGGAAGATGTGCTTAAAAATTCATCTCATTCTCCAGTGGACAAACCTGGGGGCTAAGCTGTAAGGTTATCACTTTGCTCCACTGCAACTCAGCTAACTCACAGCAGCAGTGATGATAGGAGTAAGCAGCGTAGAAAGTGAGGAGGTGGCATCCAGGTTACCCATGGATGAACAGAACGTGACGAAGAAAGACCAAGAAGAGTAGGCAGGGATTCATTGTTGTGTATATGCAGACTATGTAAGAGGATGCATACAGAGCGGATAAAGGATAAAACTACATATCCTTATATTCAGTCCATGTTTCAGCTTCATAGCTGCTCTGGTCTAGATTTTAACCTCTGTGAAACCAATGTACATAAAAAAGCCTGTGAAGAATAATGCTTATCATTTAATATAGATTTTGCAATTTTGCTTACTCAGAACTTCTGTAGGTTGGTGCTGTTTATAATAGCAGGAAGGGGGTTGGAGTAAGATTGTCCTGCGAGCATAAAACTCCAAAAATTAATTTGCCAGGGAGGACACCAAAGACTATTTTAATTTTCAAATATCCCCTCCCCAGCCGCTTTCAAATTTTTACCTGCGTCACCCCATAGGGCACACGGCACTCGAATGAATATTCTGGCAGCAAGATCACTTTCCGTAGTCATTTCTGCTGATTACTACAGCCTTCGCCAATACATGTTTTTTGTATAAGAACATAAGGCCTTGAAGAGTCAAAAATAAAGAACATAATCAGAACACCAAAGCTTCGAATAGAAACTATATGTTCTATGTAAGTTGGATTTTCTGCAGATTTCAAAATGTGATGGTTTTATTAGGGTTAGGGTTAGGGTTAGAGTTAGGGTTAGGGTTAGAGTTACAAAAAGAACAATGTTAGGCTAAATTCTGATGAAAGTTAAAAACATTGAAACCTTAGTCCAAGCTACGCTCTTATTAAAAAATGTGTTCTTATTTCATCCAGGTATTACATTTTGCATTATATGTAGTAAATTCAGAGGCAGGATACAATTGTGCTTTAGCTTGCTTACACCTCTTTTTACATAATAACACTGAAAATAAACAACCATCCCCGAACAGCTAAATATTTGAACAAAAACTTATAAATAACGCAGTCAGAGCGAATTTAACTTCAATAACTAACTACTCCATCTGATTGCAAATAGTCATAAAAACGTTCGAAGACCTACTGTCACTGTCCACATCTCTTGTAACTACAGCAATCAACTACAAGTACCTAAGCTAGGATTGGATCTGCAGCATACCCGAGTCATTACTAAGAGGCAATAAATTTTAACAACTGTTAAGCAACTATTGGTATTTTATTAAAAAACATTTTGGGGCAAAAGGAAAAAAACTGGGTGGTTCATAAAAAAAGTTTATAGCCAAAGTGGCTTATGGCAATAGACGGAAGCAGAAACAAAAGCGGGAATCGATTACATTCTGCTCATTGTTAGCGGCGTAAAGCACCTCCCTCATCTATTAAATTGGGGAATCTCTCAACCGAAGAGTGCGAACACAAAATAAAGTATTTCATAAACAAAGACAAGATGCAGCTGGAAATTGACCTTGCAGCAGAAGCCCTTGGTCGTACCAAGTAAGTTCCACTTGCAGGGAAGATGTTTACACTGGTGCGGAGATTCTTGCAGATTGGATACAAACTCAAAAGTATAAAAAATAGGTAGACGATTCACTGTCTTACGCAATACTTTCATGCTTGATCATAGTTCGAGTATTATTCACAGTTCTGTTTTAAACACCTTCACTGTAAGTTGATGTATCAAAACCAAGACATTGTTGCAAGCGTGTGACGTGAAGATAGGGAAGTTTGGCTGTGAAAATGTGATTTTATAGGTATTCATGCGGATATTGAGAGCAACTTGTGCATTTTCAACATACTCATAACAAGGTATGTTTATTTACTTTTTTGTAGGAGGGTCACTTTAAAAAGCCCACATGTTATCATTCACATGAAACACTGAGATAAAGGCTTTTTAGGGAGACTAACTGACACATTCACTGCACGATAAAGGTTTGTTGAGCTACACAGGCCTACCAATAGGCTAGCTCTAACCTAGTCTCTCAGCCATCTGCAATTCATTCCTCAGTGCAGATTAGGCGAGAAAAGTCGTAGCACGGAAACATAAAAGTCTGGGCGAGGCCTATGACAAGCTCGATGAATGATGAAGTATACTGGTATATAAGAGTACTTTCGTCGCTTCAGAATTTCTAGCATGGATACACTAAAAGGAGGCTTGCAGTCTCCAACGGACTTATCTAGACTCTTGTAGATCAGGGCTTGAGAATCTATCTCTTGAGCAAATTTACCTGATTTGCAGGTCTGCAAGACCTACCAAAATATTAATAATTGATAATTAATGATTACCGCACAGTACATCTGCTATGCTTAACTTACCCTAACAATGATCTAGCTTTTGATTAACAGTGGATGTATACTGCGCAAATATAATTGTCACCATGTGAGGAAAATTGTGTTAAATCGGTAGCACCCACTTTTCGTGCCAAGATGCAACATAAACTACAGAACAATAAAATATGCTGTATCCAGGGAACTAATTAAGTTACACATACTCCACTTCATAGCAACAGAATTTATCATATAGATACTCCTGTGTAGTAATCTCATGTTTGTGAACATGCAGCATAATGTGACCTCCTCACCATGTATAGGATGTAGTCTCCTTATGAGAGATGGGTTTCAGTGCCATTAACAGTCATGAAAGCAGTCATATCGAACACATGTTTGAGTGTTACAGAGTACGAGAAATCTTTGGCTACTGGAAGGAAAGTACTGCAGAAATACTTCAAAGTGATACTGTTGAAGACTGGCACAAGATAGTTGCAAGGGTAAAAGAAATATTAGCAATCAGAGAAAGAAGAGGAATGAATGTATGCTAAAGCTCTATATCACTGAGAATCAAAATACATATGTAAAATAGAAGCAAGACAGCCGATGTTAAGTACAGGTAGACAGCAAGTGTATATATGCTGACAAGTCAAAAGTGAATGAAGTGAAAATAGAAGGAGTGCAGTGGTGCAGAAATATCTAAGAATGGAAGAAAGACAGAAGTATGGCAGAAAGGAATAGAAGAGAGACAAAAAGTACAGAAGAAAGGGGTGAAGTAAAGGAAAGGAAGTATGCAGAAGGAAGATACAGTGTCATGCATCTTGCACCAAGTTACTGAGTGCTCACTTATGCTATAGGTGAAAGAGACGTTGTGGAAATCACACAAAATCACACTTGCTAAATAGTTTTAAGTCTGTGCTATGTAGAGTACTATAACGGCGACTGGAGGAAAATTAATTGTGCAGAGTGAGCTTAGAGTCTGTAGAAAACATGTCTACTCACATACAAGTGCCTGGGGGGCAAGCATTTAATTGTCCTGGAGATCCCAACACAGTTGCAGAAATGGGAGAAATGGAAGAAGAGTTTTGAGTATTTCTTAGGAGCCTCAGGAATTGGAAATGATCAGAGGAAGAAGGCTAATGTTACTGCACACGGTGGGACCTGATACTCAGGAAGTCTTTGAAACTTTGACGCCTACTGATGATTCCTACACTAGTGCTTTGAATGCTTTGAACTCTCATTTCTCTGTCAAAAAGGATGTTCTTTTTGAGAGATCCCTGTTTCATGCTGCTCAACAGAGACAAGCAGAATCAACAGAACAGTTTGTCACCAGAACGAGGAAGCTAGCAATTTACTGTGGGTATAGAAATGAATTGCCATACGACTAAATTCAGAAAGCGCTTGTTGATTGAAGAAGATCTTACTCTAGATAAAGTTCTGTCAATAGGACAGGTGATGGAAAGTGCACACCATCAAAGTAAAGAAATTGAAAAACAGCAGGTCCACCAGCAAAACTGCAGAACCGGTAGGATACAGAATAGCTCAATTATCAGAAATGGAAAAGTCAACAACGATCGATCATCAGATCAGCAATCAACCAATCACAGAAGCACTTCTAGCTGCAGATCAACATGAAGCAGGTGTGGAGTTAGAGGTCACAACAGCCAGGCCTGCCAACATAGTAGAGAGGCTGTATGCCACGAATATGGAAGGAAAGGACACTTCAAGAAAATATGTCGATCAAAAATAGTACCCAAACGCCCTCATAACCAAACTGTCAGCCAGGTTGAAAACATCGAGAATCAACCATCAGATGAGGACGATGACCACATTTACGTTTGTTACATTAGCCAACCATCAAAAAGCAATTATTTCCTGTGCATATGGAACACAGTCCGTCCCGATGCTAATCAATTCAGGTTCCTTGGTTAATATTATCCTTGGTCCAGGAAGCAACTGAAACTGATATCAGCTCTAAAGCCTTCGAAAACAAAGATCTTGCCCTATCAAGCAAAAACGTTGTTAAAACTTCTGGGCTCTTTCACAGCACAGCTAACTGCGTCAGATAAAATAGTAGTAGCTAAACTTCATGTAGTCAGTGGTAGTGCTGGCACGTTGCTGGGTAAAGAAACTACAGAGCAGCTAGACTTGCTTCGAGCAGGACCCCCTGCTGTTCAAGATAACTTGATAGCCCACATTTCGGCACAGAAAACGAACATTCAAGGTATTTTGCAGTATCATGCAGGCGCATTCTCAGGCATCGGAAAATTTAAAAATTTCCAACTGAAACCACATATAGACAAAGAGTTTGTACCGGTTCAGCAACCTATACATCAGATACCATTCCACACTGGACAGAAAGTTACTAAAGAGCTTCAGTATCTTCAGAAGTTGGACATCATAGAATCAGTCAAAGGTCCAACCGGTCAGATCAATCTGATAGTAGTAGTCCCGAAAGGACAACACAAAATCCGTTTGTGTCTCGACATGCGTCGTGCAAAAGAAGCAATCATCAGAGAACGTCATGTGATTCCTACTATTGATGACGTTCTGGCAGAATTACATGAAGCACAGTTTTTCTCGAAGCTAGATTTAAGAGAGGATTATCGTCAGATTGAGCTACACCCCAACTCTAGAGACATTACAACGTATGCTACCCATAAAGGACTGTTTCAGTATACACCCCTAATTTATGGAGTCAGCAGTGCATTTGAATCCTTCCAAAGGCAGATTGAGTTAGTTATTGCAGATTGCGAAGGTTCGAAAAACATCAGCCATGACATTTTGATATGGGGTTCAACCAAAGCAGACCATAACCAACACCTTAAGATGGTGCCCACTAAGCTCCATGCTGCAGGTCTTCATCTTAATCAAGGCAAATGTAATTTCGGTGTTGACAACCAAGTTTTTGCTGGACAGAAGCTATCGCCCAAAGGTATAAGTGTACATTCCAGTCGTATTTCCGCCATCAAAAACATCAAGCAGCCTACAAGATGCAAGAGGGATAAGATCTTTTCTTGGAATGACAGATTTCGTCAGTAAGTTCGTTCAGAATTCTTATACCATCACTGCTCCACTGCGATTGCCAACACGAAAGCATCAGAAATTCTTCTAGAGTGCAGAACAAATGAAAGCATTTGAGACATTTAAAGATCAATTAAGCAGTACTGAAGTAATGTCGTACTATAGTCAAAATGCCAAAACAAACTTAGTAGTAGACATCAACCCAATAGGACTTGGTGCAATACTGACGCAGGAACAGCCTGATGGTGAGTTTCAGCCAGTATCGTATGATTCAAAATCCCTGGATCAGAATCAGCAGTGATGTAGTCAAACAGAAAGTGAAGCGTAAGCTGTTCTACGGGCCTGTGAGCATTTTCATCACTATGCCTACAATTGTCACATTACAGTCGCAACAGACTATAAGCCACTGTTACACATGCTTACTGCCAACTCTGATCCACCACCACGAATACAGAGATGGATGCTGCGATTGCAAGCTTAGGATTTTGAGACTGAATACGCCCCAGGGCTATACAACGCATCAGACTGTTTTTCGTAGCACCTGTACCAGACTAGATGAAAATGACCCTGGAGAAGCATTCATTCATGCTATTGTAAAGGATGCAATACCTAGAACATGCACACTAACCAAACTTGTAGAACAAACAAATGCTGATCTAAAAATGGAAACAGTTATTAAGTCTCAGAATACTGACAACTGGACACAAGCTACAGTCTTCAAAACCATATCATCAGTGCAAACACGAACTTTCTCTTAAGCATGGACTGCTATTGAAAGGAAAACGTATCGTAGTTCCCACAAGCCTTCGAAAACAAATTCTGAATGTTCCACATGTGCAACACCAAGTCATCTAGAAAGCCAAGAGTCTCCTTAATGTTTGATGTTTGATGTAGAAAATCCTCCATTGAACTTTGATGTTGAAAATCTCGTTAAACATTGCCATGATTGTCAAGTAACTGGACAAGTCCTCAGATCAAGTGAACCTTTAGAAATGACGAAATTGCCTAAACATGTATGGGACATGCAGTTGATATACAAGGACCGCACCCTACAGGTGAGTATATTTTCCTTGCATCGATCATGGTACCCAGTTGCAAACATCATGAATACCGTCACAGCACGGACAGCCAAGAAATGTCTGTCAAACAAATTCTGCATGAGTACCGAGAAAACCATGCTGGTATGGCGATGGTATTGAGTGAAACATTGTCGAGAATGAGTTTTCGCACTAGCTTTGAACTACAATCTTGGCAATAAATTCATGGACTTTTTACATTTTTTCAGCCTATTTTCTGAGCCATGGATATCCAAATTTTGATCGTAATTCTGAAATATTGATTACCCTGATGAGATCTACTGACTTTATGGCTATAATGAGCTAGAGAGCATCAAACTACAATCATGGCCGAAACATCTTGGCACAAACGTAATATATGGCACCCATGCGATGTGAATGGTAAATCAGTTCAACTGCGATGTACTTCATGGTCCCCTTCCTCCAAAACAATGTTGCCAGAGGTTAGCAAACTATGGAGCACTATATGGTATACCCATGAAGGATGCACATGCATACATGGTCATGCCGAACATATTTTCTACCATAAGCAACATTGTTTTGTGGGAAGAGGCACAAAAAAGGCTGCCAAAAGTACTCTACACATGATGCCATTTAGTTGTAGTACGAAATGGACATACAGTAACGCTTGTGCCAATAGTTTTGGCCACGATTGTAGAACGGATTCATTGCCAAAACATGTTCACCGGTCACATCAGAAGGCTGCAAATAGGCATAATCGGGAAAATCTGGAAAAAGTAAGCGTGGCCACCAAAGGGGGGCCCATAGCCCCCTTCTCGCCTTCAAAATTGCTTAAAGCCCTAAACGTCCGATCTATCAAACTGAGTCATCAACCCGTGGAGGCTTGGTTTTCTCCACAGCTGGATAATATCATTAGTCTTTTGCTTGTGGGGACTGGCAAATGCCGTATTTGCGCTTGTCCAGCTATATTTTTACCACAAGTCATTAGGTTACTAGAACAGATCGTTAATATCAAGAACAAGTCGTTGATAACTAGGACAACTCGTTGATAAATAGGACAGGTCATTGACACTATGTTTTTTTATACCCTGGACATTTCGTTTTTGGGAGTGATGTGGTAATCTTATGCTTGTGAACATACAGCATGATGTGACCTCCTTATCATGTATAGGATGTAGTCTCCTTATGAGAGATGTGCTTTAGTGCCATTAAGAGTTGTCTACGAGAGCTTCATGAAAGCAGTCACATGGTGCTTACTAGTCTTAAGTCACATTCATCACATAAAAAAATGAAAAACATTGTCCATTTTTATTTGATGTCCTGCAGAGCATGGACCAATTTCGTACCATAACCTTAACTACATTACGGACTTTATGCACTGCCAATAAATATTGTGCCAATGTCAGCACTTTTGTACACGGATAGAGAACATTGGGTAATATGAACTAAACCCCGTGTAGGAAACACAGCCCAGAATCTACTTGCTCGAAAGATGCAAAATGCAGAAGTTGCCCCTTATTTCTTTTGTTGTATTCTGTAGACAACTGTGTTCCTCAGACCACAAATGACAAGAGTAGATACAGCACACTCTCATATTGCATAAAATTTCACTTCCATGGATGTCTTGGTACATATGCTGAAGTGCTATTTGACAAGTACATGGTAGCTTAAGAACAATCAAAATTACATAAAAAAGCAAGAGAAGTAACACCTCAGAGTGCAAAGCCTCAATGCCTGGTTGTCTGCATAACGCAAAATCTGAAAATTTCTACAATAGCACTTCACAATATAGTACCTCATTTGTAATAACGAATGCAGATTAAATCTTTCCAGGACAAAAGTTTGCAGAACTAATGCTGTGTATTGCCCTTAAATTCGCAAGCACATGTATACCAAATTTTCATTCTATTGCATCCGCAAATGTTATCCTGCAATTCAAAATTTTGGGAAATATTTTTCGAATAATCAATAATCTTTTATTGGACGATAAAATGGAAGAAAAGTATGAGCTTTGGTATATAGCTCTTCAAAAGACAAAATGAACTGGATTTATGCATTCTCAGTTTTCTTTCTCCACTCTCAAAAAGCAATCACACGAGTACAAACTTTTCTGATCTTTCAAACATTTGTTGCAAAATTTCCACGAATTTTGTCAACACGGCAAACATTTTTCCTGGAATTCATAATTTTTCATACATAGGTCAAATGGGTCTGCAATTCATTGCTCCACAAACAATTTGTACGAATGAGGTAATGAGTGTAACAGAAGCGATAAAGACAGTAGCAGAGTACAAACAAATACACTGCAACATACCTTGGCTTCGCCATTTTCAGTCAACATCAACCATTGTTCTATATGCTCGTACGCTTTCACAGCAAGTTTGAAACTGGTTATGTATAGATCGTCAACCATTGGGTTAACAAGAATTCCATGCAAAATTGCTCCTTTCCATAGCTTCACTTCTACATATGAAACACCATGATCTGGATCGGTATAAAAGACCTTGGGACTATTGAATCCCAAAGCTCTCATATGAGCAGGACGAAGGTTCGGTGAAATAATGTTTTTAAATGTCATCTCCGACAATCGGAAAGCAGAATCAGGTAGACGATTTTTCAGCATCACGTAAACGGTGTCTGATACATCAAATGCAGAGAGTATCAAGTAATAAACAATAATAGGTGCAAAAGAGTATAAAAGACTACTCGACCTTCAGTTCAAATTTTACAAGTTACAGAAAAAGTGAAAGAACACAGCCCTTATTTCATACAGATCAGTATTCTCAGAATCCTAGAAAGCATTCTAGCTGCAAAGTATGCATGGAAAGACAAGCAATAGGGAAGTAATCTTGAGGTCTTGCATGCAAAGCAATCTTTGAATCTGCATCATTTTTTTATCGAAATTTCTACTAAGTTCACCAAGCAATTTCACTCCAGATTCATGCTGGCCGTCTTTTACCAAAAGCAAATTTTCTCACCATCCATTGTGTGGTAAACAGGAGGAAGCTAGATTGAATCTGTCACCTAAGCGATCTTTTGCTGTCACCACAAATTGCATATGACTGAGGCTGTGAAATTCAGACAGCATGAATCGCAGTAAAACCTGCTTTTGATCAGCAAATCAGATAGCATCAAAATAGTTGTTCAAACAGAACACTGTTCGACTACTTCTCTGATAAATAATATTCCTACACCAATCAAACAATCAAAGGCAGTCCC